>CAUYRH010080872.1:0-17878 GCA_963574655.1 Perodicticus potto
AGAAAATAAAAGAAAAAGGAGAAAGGAGAGGGGGTGGGTAGAAGCAAATACTGACAAAAAGAAGAGAGACACAGAAAGAGGGGGACGGGAGCAATAAAGGTGTACAGTAGGGTACTTTGACCCAACCTTAAGAACCCCCAACCTCTGGGGGTGCCAGTTTGGATGGTTAGGGCAGCAGCTCTTTGCCAGCCTGTTTGGACACAGTACCACACCTCCACTAAGTAGAGGGAAAGACATAAATGAAATAAATCAAACCAAAAACTGTATGGGATAAAATTGGGGTGAAAACCAAATAATAGGTGTAGAAACACTAGCAAAAATGATGTTCCAATTGTTGAAAAAGGCAACAATAACAAGATTATATTTAAACTAGAAAAATGAAAAAAGAAAAATCTATAGGGAAAATGTTGAAATTAAAAACAAAACAACACAAAACAAAACAAAACCAAAAACAAAGCCATATATATATCTTGTTGAATATTGTCTGAGCAACAGATGATCTTCTGGGGTATTATAATCACAATGCTGATATGGGTGTATGAAATGGAGATTGGAGGCCTTTAATGATTTCTCCCCGCAGGGTGGAGAGCCTGAATCTCTCCTCAGCCCACTTGGAAGGCAGTTTAAATTGCTAACCTGGGCTAAGCAGAAGCTTTCCCAGGAAAGCATTTGTCACTGGGAGCACTCCTTAAGTGTCTATCCACTTACCCAGTGTGCCAAAACTGGTCTCACTCTATGCCCCTGAGGGCTAAGGCTTCAAGGCTTCTCAGTCCCCACCTTTAGGCTACTCAGTCACTAAATTACTCGCTCCTGCCAATGCTTGTTTTGGGACTCTGATGGTGGTGCTTGCCAGGGCAGTTCTCCCACAATGGCTCCACAGGGCCCACAGCCTAACACGGGTAGCTCCATCTGGCTTGGTGGCTCAGTCTGGGGCCCTAGACAATACTTAAAATCCCCCACACTCTTGCCCAAGTTCTCCCAAGGTAGTTCAACTGAGTGCCAAGTCCAAAAAAGCTCACAGGTAAGGCCTTTCCAGTTTGCAATCTCACTGCTGCTGTACCTACAGCTGTCAGCAGGATTAGACCGAATGAACACACTCAACCACTTGCCAGTTCTCCACTGCTTTTGCCTTCCTCACGGGGTCCAGAAGTCTCATGCGGTCTCCCTGTGTCCCCAAAGGGATGATTTTGGGCAGATTCCACCAGCCAGAGATGCCTGAAGTCTTCTCTCCCCAGTCTCACCATGCCCAGTTGCAAGGAAGCTGTTACTCGGCCCTACTGTAATGTAATTTGTACAGTAAAAATTCTCAAAGCAATTTTACAAGATGCATTTTAGCAATAATGACAGTTGTTGTACTATATATTAATTACGATTGTGATAGTGTGATTAATTTTAGGTGTCAACTGGTCAAGGATTATATCTGGGTGAATAACCTTTGGTAACTAGTAAAGCATTGTTTCTGGGTTTGTTGGTGAGACAATCTCTTCTCACCACTGCCATTTGAATCAGCAGACTGCGTAAGGAAGATTGGCTTTCACCAGTGTGGACAGGGCACCCTCCAACCAGCTGAGCCCAGATCAACAGACAAGACAGAGAAAAGGAAAATTTGCTTGCTCTGTCTTCTGGAGCTGGTTCATCCATTTTCTCTTGCTTTTGGACATCAGAACTCCAGATTCTCTAGCCTTTGTAGCCCTGAACTTGTACCAGCAACCTCCAGGTGCTTTGGTCTTCATTTGAGACTGAGTTACACTGTTGGCTCCCCTGGGTCTCAGTCCTTCACACTTGAACTGAGCTATGCCACTGGCCAGATGATAGATCGTGGGACTTTGCAGCCTCCATAATCACATGAGCCAATTCTCTTATCTCCTGTCATCCAGCTCTGTATTTCCTGTAGGTTCTGTTTCCATGAGGAACACTCACTGCTACACATGATAAGTGCAATGAGGGAGTGTCAGCAAATATGTAACGAGGAAACCCGACTAAGCCTTGTTGGCCAAAGAAGATTTCTCTGAGAAGTCTTGCAGACCTAAGTTAAAAAGAAGAAAAAAGGAAGCAAAATTATTCCAGGTAGAGAGAATACCGTGGGCAAATTGCAGAGCTGGGAGAGTCTGTCATCACAGAGTCAGTATGGCCAGAGCTTGGGAGTAGAGGAGGGAGAGGATGGCAAGAGATGAGGTTGGAACAGCGGGGGCTCTGGTCCTGCAGGGTTCCAGAGGGCATACTTAGTGTAGGGTCAATGAAGCCATTAAGGATCATGGGGGGAGTGACATGTTTGCTTAGATTTATTTACTAAAATGGCCTCTTTGGTATGATGTGGGGAATAAGCGGTAGATAGTGTAGTGAGCTACATTGTAATTTCTCATTCTGCACTCCCTCCCCAGCTGTAGAGTAATACATCCTTGCATTTGTGACTCTGCACCATCTGTCACTATCTATGGGAGCGATTAGGCTTGGCCATGTGACTTGGTTGCCCAATGAAAGGTCAATGCGTGTGACGGAGCTGAGCTTTAGCTGTGCTGGTGTGATTTGTCTCAGCCTCTTGCCTCTGCATCAGTCATGAGAAGAGTGTGCCCATTCAGCCTGGTCCTGGGACGAGACACAGAGCAGAGCTGAACTAAGCCATCCCACTGACCTCCAGTGACAAGGTGGCTGCTGTAAGCCACAGAGATTTCACTGAAGCATTTCTTAAGAATGAATACAAGGAGAAAAATTAGTGGTCTCCTTATGAGATTGGGCTAAGATAAGGATAGAAGTGATAGAAATAATTGAATAGATTCCATAGATATTTAGGCTTCAGAAGTGGTAATATGGAGGATTCAGAGAATGTGGAGGTAATGGAAAAGAAAATTCCAGAATGGTACTTAAAATAAACATCCTTGCAGTATTTTTGTTGTTGTTGTTGTTGAGACAGAGTCTCACTTGGTTGCCCTGCATAGAGTGCTGTGGCTCCGTGGCTCACACCTGCAATCCCAGCACTCTGGGAGGCTAAAGTACATGGATTGCCTGAGCTCAGGAGTGCAAGACCAGCCTCCACAAAGCAAGCCCTACTAAAAATAGAAATACTATCTAGGCATTAAGGTGGTCACCTGTAGTCCCAGCTACTCAGGAGGCTAAGACAAGTGGCAAGAGTTCGAGGTTGCTGTGAGCTATGAACCTTTGCAGTATTATTCAACCTTAGGAAGCTAATGAAAACTGAATAAAGTTTTAAAGTGACGTGTATCACTTTATCAGTGACTATGAAGGTCATTATTTTGATGAAAAAAATTAAACAGTCAGGGACTTTTCCTGGGAGCCCACAGGAAAGGAGCCAAGTTGCTAGGCATTTATTCTTTCTGCCACAAAAGCAAGACCAGCCCAAGCTTCAGAGGACCTGTTGCCACGGGGCTGGTCTGAGCAAAATCGACTGCTTTTGACATGATTGATTGTCTTCTGTCCTGCTAAGGCTTTGAGGTTACCACAGACATGCCAGCTTCTGCTGTTAAGAAGCACTAAACCTATCACTTTTATAAGGCAGGAAAAAAACCAAAACAAAACACCATGACCTCGATTTATCATACTATTTTAGTGCAGGATGCTTGTTAGGCTTTTTGCCTAAGGCATTCTTTGTGCCTGAACTTGGATCCTGAATTTGAGAGCCTGCTTGCCTTCTCACTACACAATTTCCTGATTAGTTCTGAGTAAGTCAGATGGTTGGTTATTTTTTTTTTCCCAAGGAAGCAATGAACTATGTTCTGTCCATTAATGAGCTGCAAACAACATGGTTTTGGTTTTTATTAACATAGGCAAATAAATGTTGGTAGCTCAGATGTTGAGAAAATGGGGTTGCAAACTCCAGAAAGTCACAAATCCAGGTGAAGTGTGACTCATTGTTTCACTGACTTTGTTCTCTCCCAGCAGCCAACAGGGCTTAGAGATCTGTCAGCAGCAGGTCTGCTGTGGCCTTTCTGATGGAGGTTAGGGAATCAGACCCACTTGTGCCTCATTCATCAGGCAATTGAGCCTGTTCAGCTTGATTTTCTGGGTTTTGTCTGCTGAATTTTCTTCTGCTAGACTTAACTTCAGTTTAATGATTTGTTCATTTTCTCCTTTCAATAGAGTTCAGCCACTGTGAGACTCCCCCAAAACTTTACTTTTTGGCACCAAAAGTGGGAAGATTAATTACAGGTAATTGTTAAATTGTCTTTATTAGTTGGCAAAGTTGAAAAATGCAATACCTCATGCTTCAAGGTTCCTTAAAGATTTCTCCTGGAGAAGCTAACAAGTCCCAGAATATACTGGTGTGTATATCTGATCTTTTTCCTTCCATAGTTCTCGGAAGTTTAGGGGAAATATGACCTAGTATGGAGGAAGGATGTGACAAATATCAGTAGGGAAGGGGTCTAGAAAATCTACAATTCATGTTATCCATGTAATCAACATCTTAGCAATCAGGAGATGCCTGGAATATATTATTATCATCCTTACTTTTCCTATTCCCTGAAGAAAGTTCTTCTTTTATGTAAAACTAAGAAACATTATTTTCTTTCAATTTTTAAAGACGCCGTTTCAATAGAAAGGGTAGGAGATTTGAAACCAGCAAACTTTATGTTTTCTAGTTCTTGCTCTGCCAAAATTCGTTATATGGCCTTAAGCAAGTCATTTAACATTCCTGAACTATAGAGTTGTCATCTGGAAAATGAGAAGCTTTTCTTGGATGACTTCCATTGAGATCTTTTTTGACAAAAGACTATGTTCTTAATCCTATGGTTTGGCAGTTGACACTAGGCTGGATTTATTATTTTTATAATGCTATTTTTGCTTGTGTAGACACCTCTCAGCATGCACTAATCATTCCTTGACCTGATACTAATTTATTTTGACTACATTGATTACTACAAGTGTCATTCATTTCTTTGTGATTAAGAAAAAAGAGCATCCTTTGTCTCCATTCTGTTTATATCTTCTTTTGAGGCTGTATTTCTCATTCTTTAAATCCCATAAATCTAGTCTAGCAAGGGAAATTGCTGAGAAGTAAAAATACAGCAAAGAAAACAAAACACAAAAAGGAAAGTAAGCAAACCATTAAACTAACAAAAAAATAAAGCCACATATCAGAGATTAAAGAATTCAAAGCAAGATTTAACTGTCCAGCGGGATCTAGCAAAGAACTCTGGTTTAAATTACCCACAAAATTGTATCATGTGAAGATGATGTAACTGGCATTGTGAAAGGTATTTCATTTCCTGGCTATTTGGGGCTTTCAGTAAGATTTTGCTTCAGCAGTTGTCTTGGTAATTTCAATGTTTTTGTACTGCTTTTACCTGTATAAGTTCTATAAACTATCCTTTACCTGGTCATCTTAAGCAACATTTTAGACAGAACCGAAGGTCTCCTTGGGCCCCAATCTGGGACGCTTATCCCTGAAATCTGTTTGTCTGCCAGGAGGCAGCATTCTGTGTCAGCAAAGCCTAACTTCTTTGTAAAGAGGAAGAAGAGATCAATCTGTCCAGTTGTTTTGGCAAAGGGAATTCAGGAAGGAGCAGTGAAAGTATTCTAGATGGAATCTGGCAGAAGACAAATAAGGTGGTTTTCATGTTTGTAAAGTGGTCAGAATTTTTAGTAACTACATCCTTGTGAAACCATAAACATTTGACTTCCTAACTAATTTTTTTTCTTTTATTAATAGTTGTACGTTTCATAGCTGTAGTCTGATAATGTTTTCCATTGGATTGATTCCTTTCAAATAAAAGGCTTAGCTTTTTCTACTGTCATCTTCTCAAACATAACACTGAGTTTTTAAAGAAAAATAATCTAAGAAATGATTCATATTACTTGGAAATTTATAGCGTTCTGCTATATAATTGTCTATGACTTTCAAGGTACAGAAAGTGACCAGAGTTCAATGTGATTAGGGTAGGTTTTTGTGTACAAGACTCTTCTTTAATATGTCACAATTAGAGACACTCAGGTTAATTTTTTTAGTATCTACCTGTACTGCCCATCACTACAATTATATTCTTAATTGGGCTCCATTCATTCATTAAAACATCTTGGCTTGGCGCCCATAGCACAGTGGTTATGGTGCCAGCCACATACACCGAGGGTGGTGGGTTCGAATCCGGCCCAGGCCAGCCAAACAACTGCAACAAAAAATTAGTCAGGCATTGTGGTGAGCGCCTGTAATCCCAGCTACTTGGGAGGCTGAGGCAAGAGAATTGCTTAAGCCCAAGAGTTTGAGGTTGCTGTGAACTGTGACACCACAGCACTCTGCCGAGGGCAACATAGTGAGACCCTGTCTCAAGGAAAAAAAAAATCTTTTAGTACTGCAGCATGACAGACACTGGCCAGTGTGAGAACACAAATATGAAAAGTAGAAATTCTTGAGTCACTTTGACACCCTCAATTGGCATTCAGTGAGGCTTTGTTGAAAATGAAGTCAAATACTTACAAAACCTTTAATTTTTAAAACTTGAATCTCACAGATTGTATGCAAGTTCGGTCTCAGAGCATTTTGGCTTGATAGATAAAAATAATACAAATGTTTTCATAAATGGCTAATTCCAGTAAAGAACAATTATGAATGTGTATGTGTGTGTGTATTCCTAAATGGAGTTAAAAAGTTATTTTTAGTTCTCCATGAAACTGTTTTCATACATGCCTAATTTCTGGGTCATAAGGTATCTACTCACACCTATAAAATTAGAAAAATACAGTATGTGCATGTACGCATGTGGATGTGTGCATGTTAATGAGTGTTGTATCCTCATATGCCGTTGAAGTGGTTGCCAGGGCTACCAGTTAAAGGCCAAAATTTGTATTTGGCTTTGAATCACATGTTTTTATTTTATAATGAATCAAAAATGACAACATATTTAGCATAATTGTAGTTATTCTAAAATTTAGCACATTCTTTTAAATAGAAATTGAAGGTAATTTCTATCATATATACCTGCCTTCTAAGTCATACAAATTTCTAAGTGATTTTAGGATTCTGGATTTATTACACTCATAATTTTTTTTTTTTTTTTGGCACCAGAGTTGAGTTTTAATTTCTCTTAAAGCCATTGAAGCAAAAACCATGATAAAACATTCTGTTTTTCTTTATACCCATACTGAAGCCAAAAATAAATAAACAAATAAATAAATAAAAAATCCCCACACTATTTGTAGGAAAAAAATGTTTTTGTACATGGGATAGGGAACAATATAAATCCAAAACTTACAGATAAGTGTTAGATCTATCACTCATCTCTTTTAAAAAGTTTATATGAGTATTGTTAAAACCAACAGAGTATTGTCCCTAAAATATTATCTATATGGAGTTCCAAGTAGACTGCAGGACTGTATACTGCCTTGGAATGTCCTCAGAAGGCTCCGTCATTGATCAGGTAACAGAGTACAAACCTCAGAGTCCCTTGGAGGGAAGGGGAGAAATTGGGGTGGAGGGAGGGTAATTGGTGGGATCATACCTACGGTGCATCTTAGAAGGGCACAGGCAAACCTCACTAAATGCAGAATACAAATGTCTTCATACAATAACTGAGAAAATGCCAGGAAGGCTATGTTAATCAGTTTGATGAAAATAGTTAAGAATGTATATGAAACCAGCACATTGTACCCCTTGATTGCACTAATGTTCACAGCTATGATTTAATAATAAAAACAATTAAAAAAAACCCAAATGAAGGAGGAACAAAGAAGCTGTGATTCGTCACACCCATAAATTTTAGCTGTTTTACATTTTTAACAGTAAATAGAAAGCTTTATTTTCTTTGCTTAAATCCACATGTATCAGATCTTTTGTGATTCTACAAAGTATAAAATAAAATCACTTGAGAATTGTTGACATAACTGGATTGTAGAGTGGTATAAAAACTGCATCCTCCTACGTCCCTAATAACTGGTACATTTTTGCCAGATGTTTTTTTAAATTTAATTCTTTATTAAAGCATAACTGTGCACATTTATGGGGTACAATGTGATGATTTGATATACAATGAGGAATGCTTAAATCAAACTGATTAACATAACCATCACCTTACTCACTTATTTTTCATGGTAAGACATTTACATAGTCTAGCTAGAGGGAAAGGAGAGGAAGGGGAGGGGAGAGGAGAGGAAGGGAGGGGGGAAGGGCAGTTGGTGGGAGGACAGAGGGCAATTGGTGGGATCTCACCTAATGTGTACAGTGCAAGGTACACCACATTTTTTTAAAGCTGGTTTATGTACTGAAAGAGAATTTCTTACAGCTTAAACATTTAATTAGATGTTAAGTGACTTTATATTTTAAAAAGATGAATATTCTTCTCTCCTGTAGGAAGTTTGTTTTATAAAGTGTGTCCTTATTACCAAAAAGACAAATTTCCCTAAAGAACAAAATGTTTTATTCTTTCCTTATTACTCAGTTCATATCAAACTTGAGCAGTGGCACAGAATTGGAGATACAGGCTTTGTTTCAGACCTGAAAATATGTACCTTTAAGATCCCCTCCTAGGGAATGATTCTCACACATATATCAGAATCTCTGGTGCCATAAGAGAACATTGTTGGGGATTGATTTATTGGGTTAGTGAGTCATACCAGGTAGTAGGTGAAGGGAGGTGTGTAATGTCAAGGGTAAAGCAAAATTATCTCCTCTATAATCGGTATGGGGACCTTCCTGCCCCTCGGAAGTTAAAGAAATTTGGACTCAACCCTAGTTTCAGCGTCTGAGAATTCAGAGCTCTTTTCATGGTGCCAGTAACTTCCAATACACTTTTTCCTTGTGGTTTTCTTTGATCTTTTTCTATTAGTGTTTTAAAATACAGTGTACTTATATAAAATTTGAGATACAGTAAAGAGCCAACAGATCAGTACATGATTGTCATTGAGAAGATAGTTTGTTATTCAGAGTTCTCAAGACGGCACAGTACATCATGGGGGGACTCAGGGCAAAGCACCAAGGTCAGTCAGGAGGCAGAGAGAAGGGGTCACACAGGAGCCTTTATTGTGGTTTCTGCAGGAAGGCCAGACATGGTAAACTGGTTTAGAATTTTTCAACAGGCTCAGGAGCACACTACCTGTGTCTAGTTGTCTGATTCCTACTCCAGGAATGATTAAGGCAGGTGGATAGTGGCACAGTATAAGAAGCTGATGTAGAAGGTGACGGGGGGTACAGACTCTAGATGAGCAGGTTTGCCTTTGAAAATCATGCTTCTGGGCCAGTTGTTTACAATCTCTATAGACTGGCTGACTCTGGGAGGGGCAGTCCTTCCAGACTCAGCAAGAGTCCAGATGTCAAAGCATCAGAATACAGAGAGTAAAAAGACCTAGTTAATATGAGTTGATCTGACTTGCTGTCTCATTTCTTCCCCTTTGGACGTGGACCCAAAATAGAGCCCCTTCATCCATTTTCACAAAAGTTCCAGTCACATTGGGAATATTCTTAGTTTAGGCTTGACGTGTTTTGGAAAGCCACAAGGAGTTATAAATAACCATAGATATTCCCATTTTCCTGTCTTTCCTTAGTTCCTTTCTCTGTCTTTAGTGCAACTAAAAAATTCCCCTCCTTGTCTCTGTCAGGTCAAATCCTTACACTTAGTCTCTCCAATGTCATAGCTTCTACTACAAGCAGGGGTCCAGGTATTTTTCCAAGTAGTGGTTGATCTCTTCTCTTTATGACGAATACTACTGCCAACTTGTAAGAAAATTAAAATTCTCTACCTTGTTACATATAAGCATATACTCATAGAGATAATAAGAGCAAAAAGCGATTTCCAATTAACCACAGAGTTGAACTGAGGTAGAAGATATGGCCTTGTTGAAATCTTAGTGATAGTTTTGGCGGCAGTATTTGTAAACATGCCATGACTTTGCTCCAGGAGGCAAGATGTGACCTGTGGGTTTGTGTCGAAGAGATTCACTGAATGTGCTATATGAACACAATGCAATGTACATTACCACTTGGGGAAGAGCCAAGGAAGATTTGCTAGCCAGCAAGGAAAGGGAGCCTGCATGCCTCTCAGGGCTTGAGCCATCTCTGCAACTCTACCACATATGCTCTTGAGCAAGGATTCCTGGCTGGTGGAATAAAAGCCATGCTGTGTATTTGCTGTGTTCTGTTGGGCTTTTCCAGGGCTCAGTAACTTCATCTATGAAAGGAAGATAAAGTATCATACTAATTGTGTGAATTATTCCACCCAGTGTATTTAAAAGTGAGTAGCACTGAATGTAGTGCTCTGTGTGGGTATCGTTCACTAGCTACAAATAGAATTCTATCCTAAAGAATAGAATAAAACCCACATTTATTTGTCCCAAACTAATTGGTACTTTACTTGTTACAAAGTTCAGACATTTTAAAAACAAAAGAAATTTGACATTTTCCCGTTTCAGTATGCCTTAGCCTGTGTTCTCGTCAGCTACAAACTTCTTGAGCTGTGCTGAAAGGGTGATAAAGCCATTCAGTATGCGATGTGCTTCTTCATGGAACCCACACACTGCTGCTCGCTATTCAGATCTTTTCATCTGGTAAGTAGTGTTCTAAGAAGCCAAAGAGAAAATGCATATGGCGTGGCAATAAAGAGCTCTTGATGAAGAGCCACCTGAGTACACTCTGATTTGCAAAGAAATCAGGAATCTCCTTGCTCAGGCATCTTGATTTCCATGGCTGCTTCTGATTTCCAAGTTATTATTAAACATGTATTAAGTTCCTACAGCCCATGAGCACAAAGCAAGTAAAGAAAAGCCGCTTGTAGGACAGCATCTACCTTCAGGCCCTTCATTTTTAACCCTAAGCTTAGGATAACCTAGAAATCTACATGTATCATGGCCTTCCAGGCCTTTTCTAGTTATTTCACATTATAAAAATCAGTTATATTTAACAAGAGAAATTATCAGTGGGTTTGAGGCTAACTGCAGTCAGTATGAAGAGAAGGCTGGGAAGCAGAGGATTAAGTAGCTATCATAACCCATGTTCTCTTATTTTTTAGTTTTCTGATACATAATGTGTATATATTTATAGAGTACATGTGATATTTTCTTACATATAAAACATTGTTATCAAGTCAGAGTATTTAGGATACTCCATCACCACAAGCATTTATCATTCCTATGTGTTGAGGACATTTCAAGTCCTCACCTCTAGCTACTTTGTTTGTTTATTAACTAATTAATTAATTTTTTGTAGAGACATTCTCACTTTATCACCTTCGGTAGAGTGCCGTGGCATCACACAGCTCACAGCAACCTCCAACTCCCAGGCTTAGGCGATTCTCTTGCCTCAGCCTCTTGAGTAGCTGGGACTACAGGTGCCCATCACAGTGCCCAGCTATTTTTTTGTTGCAGTTTGGCCAGGGCCAGGTTTGAACCTGCCACCCTCAGTATATGGGGCCAGTGCCCTACTCACTGAGCCACAGGAGCTGCCTGACCTCTAGCTATTTTGAAACATATAATGTATTGTTGTTAACTGTGGTTACCCAACTCTAAGTTGAACATAGAACTTATTCCTTCTATCTAACTGTAGGTTTGTATCCATTGCCCAACCTTTCTTCTTTCCCTCCTCCCAAATCCACATCCTCTCAAGCCTCTGGTTACTATCCTGCTACTTTTTACCTCCTTGAGATCAAATTGTTTTTTGGTATCAGCATTTGGGTGAGTTCATGTGGTACTTGTCTTTCTGTGTCTGGCTTATTTAATTTAACACAATGATCTCCAGTTTTATCTATATTGTTATAAATGACATGATTTCATTTTTTTAATGGTTGAATTGTATTCCAGTGCATAAAAAGACCACATCTTCTTTATCCATTCATCCACTGATGGACACTTAGGGTAATCACTTAGTTTAGGATTGTGAATAATGTTTCAATAAACATGGTGTTTATTGAATATATCAAGATGCCTGTATCACTTTGATACTTAAATTTTCTATTCTTTGGATAAATATGCAGTAGTAGGATTATTGGATCACAAGATAGTTCTATTTTTAATTTTTTTATAAATCCTCATATTGTTTTCTATGATGGCAGTACTAATTTATATTCCCAACAATGTATAAGACTTCTTTTTTCTCTGCATCCTTCCCAGTATTCATTTTTATTTAAAAAAATATTTTTAGTAATAGTCATTCTAACTAAAGTAAGATAATGTCAGATTGTAGTTTTGATTTACCTTTCCTCAATGATTAGTGATGAAAGCAGTTTTTCATATACCGTTGGTCATTTGCATGTCTTCTTTAGAGAAGTGCCTATTTAGATCCTTTGGCCATGTTTTTAGTGTTTGTTTATTTTGTTTATTTTTATTGAGTTGAGTTCCTTGTATATTCTGGAAATTAGTACCTCATTGCTTGACTATTTTGACAATATTTTCTCCCATTCATCTACTTGTCCCTTCACTCTGTTGTTTGTCTTCTATTTTGTGCAGTAGCTTTTTAATTTAATATAGTCCCACTTGTCGATTTTTGTTTTTGTCGCTTTTATTTTTGGGGTTCTAAATCAGAAAATCTTTGTCTATGTCATTGTTTCATACACACACACACACACACACACACACACACACACACACACATATATATGAATGAGAAAGTAGTCGAGTTTCATTCCTCTGCACAGGAATACCTACCATCCCCAGTACCATTTATGTAAGAGAATGTCCTTCCTATCCTCTGTGTAGGTTCTTGGCATTTCTGTCAAAAATCAATTGGCTGTATATGCATGTGTATATGGAATTATTTCTGGGTTATATGTTGTGTTCCATTGGTCTATGCATTTGTTTTTATACTAATATTATGTTATTTTCATTACTATAGACTGGTACTATATTTTGAAGTGAGGCAATGTGAAATAGCTAGATTTGTTCTTTTCTTTTAGGATTTCTTTGACTATTTGGACTCTTTTCTGGCTCCATACAAATTTTAGAATTTTTTTTATTTCTGTGAAAAGTGTCATTGCTATTTCAATAGTGATTGTATGTGAATCTGTGGATTGCTTTAGGTAGTATGATTCTTATACTAATATTAACTCTTCTAATCCATAAGCTTGGGATGTCTTTCAATTTGTTTGTCTCCTTTTTCGTTTATTTTAATAGTATCTTATAGTTTTTTTTAATAGTGTTTCTATAGTTTTTCACCTCCTTTGTAAAATTTATTTGTAAGTATTTTATATTAACATTTTTGTGACTGATGGAAATGTAAATGCCTTCTTGATTTCTTTTTTTTGGTTAATTCATTATTAGTTTATAGAAACACTACTAATTATTATTTTTTTTATATACTGAAATTTTACTCAATTGTTTATCAATTCTAAGAGTTTTTTGGTAGAGGATTTAGGTTTTTTTCTAAATATAAAGTCATGAATTTGCAGAGAAGAGCATTTTATTTCTTCCTTTTCAATATGGATGCCTTTCCTTGTTTTTTCTTGACTGATTTCTGTGGCCAGGACTTCCAGTACTATGCTGAGTAGGAATGATACATGTTGATATCCTTGTCTTATTCCAGTTCTTAGAAGGAATTCATCTTTTCCACATTCAGTATGATTTTAGCTGTGGGTTTGTAATCTATGTTCTTTATTATGTTAAAGTACACTCCTGCTATGCCTAGTTTTTTGAGAGTTTTTATCATGAAGGGATATTGAATTTTTTCAAATGCTTTTTCTACATCAATTGAGACATCCATTTTTTATTGTCCTTTTCATTATATTTATTCTGACTGAAGTGAGAGATCTCATTGTGATTTTGATTGTGTTTCACTGATGATTAGTGATGTAGAGCATTAGTGATGTAGATTTTATATACCTACTGGATATTTGTATGTCTTTTTTTGAGAATGCCTATTGATGTGTTTTGTACTTTTTAATAGGATTATTTAGGTGTTTCTTTCTTTCTTTTTTATTAATTAAATCATAATTGTGTATATTAATGCAATCATGGGGTACAATGTGCTGGTTTCATAGTATACGATTTGAAATATTTTCATCAAACTGGTTAACATAGCCTTCACAGCATTTTCTTAGTTTTATATTCTACATTTAGTAAGTTTCACATGTACCCTTGTAAGATGCACCATAGGTGTGGTCCCTCCAATTACCCTCTTTCCACCCATCCTCCCCCCTTCCCTCCCTTCCCTCTCCCCTTTCCCCATATTCTTGGACTATAATTGGGTTATAGCTTTCATATGAAAGCTATACATTGGTTTCATACTAGGGCTGAGTAAATTGGATACTTTTTCTTCCATTTTTGGGATACTTTGCTAAGAAGAATATGTTCCAGCCCCATTCATATAAACATGATAGAGGTAATGTCTCCATCTTCTTTAAGGCTGCATAATATTCCATGGTATACATATACCATTCATGGGTCGATGGGCATTTGGGCTTCTTCCATGACTTAGCAATTATGAATTGGGCTGCAATAAACATTCTGGTACAAATATCTTGGTTATAATGTGATTTTTGGTCTTCTGGATAAATACCTAATAGGGGAATTATAGGATTGAATGGCAGTTCTATTTTTAGATCCCTAAGCTTTCTCCAAACATCTTTCTAAAAGGAACGTATTAGTTTGCATTCCCACCAGCAGTATAGAAGTGTTCCCTTTTCTCCACATTCACCCCAACATCTCTGATTTTGGAATTTTGTCATGTGGGCTAAACTTACTGGAGTTAGATGATATTTCAATGTAGTTTTGATTTGCTTTTCTCTGATGATTAAGGACGATGAGCATTTTTTCATGTGTCTGTAGGCCGTGCACCTGTCTTTCTCAGAGAAGTTTCTCTTCAAGTCCCTTGCCCACCCTGAGATGGGATTACTTGTTCTTTTCTTGCTAATATGTTTGAGTTCTCTGTGAATTCTGGTTATTAAACCTTTGTCAGAGACATAACCTGCAAATATCTTCTCCCATTCTGAGGGCTGTCTGCTTGCTTTACTTACTGTGTTCTTGGCTGTGCAGAAGCTTTTTAGTCCGATCAGATCCCAGTACTGTACTTGTGGTGTTGTTTCAATTGCCCAGGGGTCTTCCTCATAAAATATTCACCTAGGTCGATGTCTTCAAGTGCTCTGCACTTTCTTCTAGTATTTTTATAGTTTCATATCTTAAGTTTAAATCTCTGATCCAGTGAGAGTCTATCTTAGTTAATGGTGAGAGGTGTGGGTCCAGTTTCAGTCTTCTACAGATTGCCAGCCAGTTCACCAGCACCATTTGTTAAATAGGGAATCTTTTCCCCACTGAATGTTTTTAATTGGCTTATCAAAGATCAAATAATGATGAGTAGCTGGGTTCATCTCTTGGTTCTCTATTCTATTCCATACATCTACTTCTCTGTTTTAGTGCCAGTACCAATGCTGTTTTGATCACTATAGATTTATAGTATAGTCTGAGGTTTGGTAGTGTGATTCTTCCTGCTTTGTTTTTATTTCTGAGTAATGTCTTGGCTATTTGAGGTTTTTTCTGATTCCATATAACCAAGTATTATTTTTTTCAAGATCTTTGAAGTATGACAGTGGAGCTTTAATAAGGTTTGCATTATAATTGTATATTGCTTTGAGTCGTATGGACATTTTAACAATGTTGATTTTTCCCATCCAAAGGCATGGTATGTTTTTCCATTTGTTAACATCTTCAGCTATTTCTTTTCTTAGAGTTTCTTAGTTCTCTTTATAGAGTTCTTTCACATCCTTTGTTAGGTAAACCCCCAAATATTTCATCTTCTTTGGCACAACTATGAACGGAATAGAGTCCTTGACTGTTTTTTCAGCTTGACTATTGTTGGGATATATAAAAGCTACAGATTTATGATTGTTGATTTTATAACCTGAGACACTGCTGTATTCCTTGATCACTTCTAAGAGTTTTGTAGTAGAATCCCTGGTGTTTTCCAGATATACAATCATATCATCTGAGAAGAGTGAAAGTTTGATCTCTTCTCCCTGTATGGATACCCTTGATCGCCTTTTCTTGCCTAATTGTAATGGCTAACACTTACACTACAATGTTAAAAAGCACTGGAGACAATGGGCAACCTGGCCTAATTCCTGATCTGAGTGGAAATGATTTCAATTTAACTCCATTCACTAGAATGTTGGCTGTGGGTTTGCTGTTGATGGCCTCTGTCAATTTAAGAAATTTCCTGTCATTACCCATTTTCTTAAGTGTTCTGATCATGGAGGGATGCTGGATATTATCAAAAGCCTTTTCTGTATCAATTGAGAGAATCATCTGGTCTTTGTTTTTTAATTTGTTTATGTGATGAATTACATTTATAGATTTAGGTATATTGAACCAACCTTGAGACCCTGGGATAAAACCCACTTGGTCATGGTATATAATTTGTTTGATGTGTTGCTGGATTCTGTTTGCTAGGATCTTGTTGAATATTTTTGCATCAATATTCATTAGTGATATTGTTCTATAATTTTCTTTTCTTGTTGGGTCTTTTCCTGGTTTAGGGATCAAGGTGATGTTTGCTTCATAGAATGTGTTGGGTAGTATTCCTTCTTTGTCTAGGTTTAGAAAAAGATTGAGTAAAATAGGTACTAGTTTGTCTTTAAAGGTTTGGTAGAATTCTGATGTGAAGCCATCTGGTCCTGGGCTTTTCTTTTAAAGGAGATTTTTTATAGTTGATGCTATTTCAGAACTCAATATAGGCCTGGTCAACATTTGCACTTCATTCTGGCTAAGTCTAGGAAGGTGGCTTGCTTACAAGTACTTATCTATTTTATTCAGATTTTCATATTTCTGAGAACAGAATTTCTTATAATATTCATTAAGGATTTTTTGAATTTCTGAGGAGTCTGTTGTTATTTTGTCTTTACCATTTCTGTTTGATGAAATTAGACATTTTACTCCTTTTTTTCCTGGTTAGGTTAGCCAAAGGTTTATCTATTTTATTGACCTTTTCAAAAAACAAACTTTTTCATTTATTGATCTGTTGTATAATCCGTTTGTTTTAAATTTCATGTAATTCTGCTCTAATTTTGGTTATTTCTTTTATTTTGCTCGGTTTGGGATTGGAATGTTCTTCCTTTTCTAGTTGCTTGAGATGTCCCATTAAATTGTTAACTTTTTCTCTTTCCATTCTCGTGAGGAAGACATGCAGTGCTATAAATTTCCCTCTTAGGACTGCCTTTGCAATATCCCTGAGGTTCTGATAATTTGTGTCTTCATTGTTGTTTTGTTCCAAAAATGTTGTAATTTCCTTCTTAATCTCGTGTTTGACCCACCTATTATTCAGTGTAAGGTTATTTAGTTTCCATGTTTTTATATGAGTGTGCAGATTCCTGTTGTTATTGAATTCAACTTTTATTCCATGATGGTCTGAGAAGATGCAAGGAATAATTTCTATTCTTTTAAATTTGCTGAGGTTAGACTTGTGACCTAAGATGTGATCAATTTTAGAGGATGTTCCATGGACTGATGAGAAGAATGTGTATTCAGTTTTGTTAGTATGAAATGTTCTGTAGTTGTCTATTACATCTAATTGTTGAATTATTAAATTTAAATGTAAAATTTCTTTGCTTAGCTTCTTTTTGGACAATCTATCCAACACTGCCAAAGAAGTGTTAAAATTTCCACCTATTATGGTCCTGGAGGAAATCAAGTTGCTCATGTCTGTTAGAGTCTGCTGAGGAGAACTCTGGTTGGGTGCATAAATGTTAATAATTGAAATCTCATCATGTTGAGTGTTATTCTTAACAAATATGAAGTGACCATCCTTATCTTTCCTTACTTTTGTTGGTTTAAAGCTTAGTGTATCTGTAAATAAAATTGCAACACCTGCTTTTTTCTGCATTCCATTTGCCTGGAATATAGATGACCATCCCTTCACCCTGAGTCTATATTTGTCTTTTAAGGTAAGATTAAATTCTTGTATGCAGCAAATATCTAGCCTGAGGTTTTCTATCCATTTAGCCAACCTGTGCCTCTTTAGAGG
>CAUYRH010080873.1:0-13401 GCA_963574655.1 Perodicticus potto
TCCCCACTTGAAATCTCTCCCTCTACCAGGAGCTTTGGTGTTTTCTGTATTCTTTTCTGTAAATCAATTCTGTCTTACCACGGAGGGGTGGGGGGGGAAATAATGTAATGAAGAATAATAAAATACATGTATTTTAAAAAATTAAAAAAAAAATATTAATCTGTGATACCCTGTTTCTTCATCCTTTTTATGGTTGTAAAAAGTGCCTGGCACATAGTAGGTATTCTTTAAATATTTATTTTGTTTTTACCTTTCCTCATCTTCCACTAATAAATATTTAACTTAATGTCTCATGTTTATCAATAAGCTCCTATGTATCTTAATCAAGTTTTCTTACCAGAATAGTTGGTGAATACAAGTAAACAAAAAAGTATATGGAAATATTTTTGCTCTAAAAGTACTGGAGGCTAATATTAGATCAGTATTTTCCTTTATATACTATATATATCTTTCTGGCATTAAAATAGAGAAGAGAGAGTTGCTTCTTCTGAGTGACCAAGCAAGACTAATATAAATTAAAGTACACAGGGAGTTTCCAAGCATTAAAACTCTTAGGTGCTCTTCCTCCCTTTAACTTTGTCTTCATTTGGTAAGACATGTACAAATAGACTGTGAAATTTTGGGGACTTTTTGATTAAAAATGTAAAGTGTGTAGGGCGGCGCCTGTGGCTGAAAGGAGTAACTCGCCGGCCCCATATGCAGGAGGTGGCAGGTTCAAACCCAGCCCTGGCCAAAAACCACAAAAAAAAATAAATAAATAAAGTGTGCTTGTTGAGAGTGCCAGCAACATATGAATTCTGATATTATCTTTTAACTGAAAGAAAGAGCATAGCTCTTACAGTATTCTTATAAAATAGGGTTTTCCATAAGCTTTCTGGGAATAAGAACTTTATCTGCTATACTAAACTCTAGCCTCACTTCCTCAGCAAGTGTGATTGATTTCAGTTAGATATTAAGAACTTATAAAGAGGGCGGCGCCTGTGGCTCATCGAGTAGGGCACCGGCCCTATATACCGAAGGTGGTGGGTTCAAACCCGGCCTCGGCTGAACTGCAATTCCAAAGGTGGCGGGTTCAAACCCGGCCTCGGCCGAACTGCAAAACAGAAAAATAGCTGGGCATTGTGGCGGGTGCCTGTAGTCCCAGCTACTCGAGAGGCTGAGGCAAGAGAATCGCCTAAGCCCAGGAGTTGGAAGTTGCTGTGAGCTGTGTGACGCCATGGCACTCTACCGAGGGCGATAAAATAAGACTCTGTCTCTACCAAAAAAAAAAGAACTTGTAAAGAGACTATGAAAAGATAGACTTCAAATAAGTGGGAAAATAACAGTTTAATAAAGTAACAATATTGAGGCTCTTTAGAAAAAGAAAAATTTTGGTCTCCACAGCACACGAGGTCCAAGTAAATAATAGATTTGTTAAAGAGAAATGTAGTAGAGAAAAACATGATTGATTTATTTATCTAATCTAGCAAAGGCAAGCACTATATAGAAAAATGATGATGGATTCAACAGTCCCAGATTTTTAAAATGTATAATAATAGTAACAGCCACAATAGCTAACATTTGTTGAGCCAATACTGCCAAACCTTGTAGTAAGTGCTTTACGTGTAAGTCAGAGTCCCACAGCTGAGACACTGCGCTAGAGCTATACAGTCTTTAACCCTGTTTTGCTTTCCATGTTATCACAGGCAACAGTATCATCAGTTGTTTTCCCATGGTATAAAAGGTGCTGCTAGCTTTCCAATCTGCAACCTGCATTTCCTCACTGCTTTCAGGCCGTACCACTTAGCAGATGCCACCTAGATTAGTTTTTCATTATAGCAACATCCCACTACAGGGTACTAATTCTGTATTAATTAAGATAAAAGCTAAACAAGTAAGAGACCCCAAATGCAATCGCTCACATAAGGTAGATATGAATTATTTCTTATGCATTAATTCAGGGTAGATAGGTAGGTTCTGCCTCATGAAGTTATTCAAGAACGCAGGTAACAGGGTGGCTCCACCACTTTCTGTCATCGTGGTCTGGTTAGAGCTAAGTCAAGTAGGGTTGTAGCAGGTGAGTAGGGGAAAGAAAACATGAAGATAACATACTTAATCTCTAAGATCTAGTTCTGAAAGTGGCATATATTTCTTCTGCTCTGTATTAGAGAGAATGTGGTCACATGGCCATATCTAACAGCAGGGAAAACTAGGAATTGCATTCTCACACTGTGTATCCAGAGAGAAAGGGAGAACAGATTTTTATAGACAACAACAAATAATTTCCACCACAACCACTATTTGTGCTACCTCTAAATATCTTATAAGCCAAACGATAATGTGAGAGTTAATGTGTTCTTATGAATCAATAAGAAAAATTAAAAATATGCTTTCACAGTGGTTTGTTCCTGTAATCCCAGCACTTTGGGAGATCAAGATAGGAAGACCACTTGAGGCCAGGAGTTTCAGACCAGCCTGGGCAACACAGTGAGATCTTGTCTCTGCAAAAAATAAAAAATTAGGCAGGAGTAGTAGTGCATCACAATATTCCCACCTACCTGGGAGGCTGAGTTAGGAAATTGGAGGATTGCTTGAGTCTATGAGTTTGAGTCTGTAACGAGCTATGATTACATTACTGCACTCCAGCCTGGGTGACAGAATAAGACTCTGCCTCAAATAAATAAATAAATAAATAAATAAACCTAAGAAAAGAAATAAGGAAAAGCTATAAATTCAGTTTAAAAAAGAAATGCAAGAGACTAGTGACTGTGCATCAGGGGTAAGTTGATTTTTAGCAGAGGTGCCAAAAAACAGTTCAATGGAGGAAAGAATGTCTTTCAACAAATATAGTTGTATATCCAAGTGTTGGTGGAGATGTGGAGAAATTGGTTGAGGAATATAAAATGATGCAGCTATTAAACAAAATTATCATATGACCCAGAAAGTCCACTCTTTGGTATATGCCCAAGAATATTGGAAACAGGTATTGAAATAAACTGCGTACACATATGTTTGTAGCAGAATTATTCATAATGGTCAAAAAGTGGAAATAACTCAGATATCCAACTAACGAATGGATAAACAAAACAAAATGTACTATACCCACACAATGGAATGTTATTCATCCTTAAAATGGAATGTAGTACTCATTCATGCTACAACATGGATAGATCTTAAAAACAGCGAAACATCTTTCATGGTGGCACCTGTGGCTCATCGAGTAGGGCGCCGGCCCCATATACCGAAGGTGGCAGTTTCAAACCCAGCCTCAGCCAAACTGCAAAACAGAAAAATAGCCGGGCGTTGTGGCGGGTGCCTGTAGTCCCAGCTACTTGGGAGGCTGAGGGAAGAGAATCGCTTAAGCCCAGGAGTTGGAGGTTGCTGTGAGCTGTGTGACGTCACGGCACTCTACTGAGGGCGATAAAGTGACACTCTGTCTCTACAAAAAAAAAATCTGTCATAAATGAAAGAAGCCAGACACAAAAGGCTATTATATTGTATGATTCCCATTATGTAAAATGTCCAGAGTAGGCAAATCCACAAAGGCAGAAAGTAGATTAGTGGTTTTTAGGTGCTTGGATATGGGAAATGGCAGTGACTACTACTTAATAGGTATAAGGCAGCAGTTCTCAAACTGTGGGTCGTGACCCACAGGAACTGTATTAAAAGGTTGCACCATTAGGAAGGTTGAGAACCACTGTTACAAGGTTTCTATTTGGGGTGATGGAAATGTTTTAGAATTAGATAGTAATGATGGTTGCATAACCTTGTGCACATGCTAAAAGTCACCATGCTATATATTTAAAATGATGAATTTTATGTTATAATATCACAGTAAAAAACAAAAGACTAGCAACTGTGAAAATCTACCATTTTATCAAAGTAGTAGAAATTATAATAATATTAATGTTACTTACGTCCATCAAAATAGTCGGTTAAAATTTTGTTAATACATTCATATTCTGTTGTTGAGAGAGTAATTTAATACACTTGTTTTGTAGGGATTATTGGCAATATACAAGCATATCAAATGCCTTAACATAAACTATGCTCTGTTTCAGCAGTTATATCCTAGCAATTTATTCTGAGATTATAAATAGATATCTGTGAAAGTATTTGTCTGCATGTATTATTCTGGCTTGGCGCCCATAGCACAGTGATTACAGCGCCAACCACGTACACTGAGGGTGGCATGTTCGAACCCAGCCCAGGCCACCTAAACAACTGCAACAAAAAATAGTCAGGCATTGTGGTGGGCACTTGTAGTCCCAGCTACTTGGGAGGCTGAGGCAAGAGAATTGCTTAAACCGAGGAGTTTGAGGTTGCTGTGAGCTATGACATAACAGCACTGTATTGAGGGCGACATAGACTCTGTCTCAAAAAAAAAAGTATTATTCTTTTATTATTGGTACTTTTTGCATTCCTACGTAGAGATCATGTGAGTATTCGTATTGTGTTCTAAATGTTCTAAAATTTTGTTTTACAAATTTAGATCTTTAATACTTTTGTAATTTGTTTCTATATATGGTTTAAAATAGGTATTCCGCTTTTTTCCCATTGTATGTAACCACTTGTCTCAATACTATTCATTGAATAGTATGGTTTGGACTGACCTCTGTTATAAACCAGTGTCCACACACATATATATATTCAGTCTATTTCAGGGTTTTATATGTGTCTCTGTTTTGGTCTCTTGTCTATCTGGGTACCAATATCATACTATCTTTTAAAATTGTATTGATTCATAGTGATCCTTTTCTCTTTAGAATTAACTTGTTTGGCTCGGCGCCTTTGGCTCAATGGGCTAAGGTGCCAGCCACATACACCTAAGCTGGCGGGTTCGAATCCAGCCTGGACCCACCAAACAACAGTGTTGGCTGCAACCCAAAAATGGCTGGGCGTTGTGGCGGGCGCCTGTAGTCTACTTGGGAGGCAAAGGCAAGAGACTCGCTTGAGCCCAGGAATTGGAGGTTGCTGTGAGCTGTGATGCCACGGCACTCTATCCAGGGTGACAGCTTGAGGCTCTGTCTCAAAAAAAAAAAAGAATTAACTTGTTTATCCTGTGTGCATTTTCCTTGTGATTTGAGTGCATTTATAGATTAATTGGATGACATATTTTAATATTGAGTCGTCTTAGTATGAATATTATTTTTGTTCAATATATTTAGGTTTTTGTCTTACATCCTTCACTTAATGTTTATAATTCCTGGTGATGTGGAATGTCATATTTTCTATTTTGAAGTTTTTGTTGCTGTTTTAGATATTTTTTCCTTACTTTTTTACTTATTTATTGATAAGATATATGAATGCTACTAATGTTGGTGTATTAGTCCTTTTTTAAAAAGTTTTATTAATGCATAATTTTCATACCATAAAATTCACCCATTTTGAGTACATAAAATAATATATAATTCAGTGATTTTCAGAAATGTTATAGTTACGCAACCATAACCACAATTCAGTTTAAGTAAATTTCTATCACACCTAAAAGCTTCCTCATACCTATGTGCAGCTAATCCCTGTTCCCACCCTCAGCCCCAGGCAACCGCCAGTCTGCCTTTTGTCTTTATAGATTTGTGTTTTCTGGATATTTTATGTAAATAAAATCATACAATAGTGGTCTTTTGTACCTGACTTCCTTTAGTTAGTGTGATGTTTTTTAGCTTTATCTACATTGTTCCTGTGCAAGTAGTTCATTTTCTTAAATTGCTGAAGAGGAATCTGTTACATGGAGATACCATATTTTGGTTTATCAGTTCATCATTTGATAGACTTTTTTTTCTGGGTTTGGGTATCATGAATAATTTTGCTACAGGTATTCACATACAAATCTTTGTGTAGCCAAATGTTTTCATTGCTCATGAATAGATCCTTCAGAGTGATATTGCTGAGTCACATGGTAAGTTTATGCTTAACTTTTTAAGGAACTGCCAAACTTCTTTTCAAATTGGCTGTTGTACTTCTCATTCCCACCAGCAACTTAAGAGGTCTTGTTTACCCATAAGCTTACCAGCACCTGCTGTTGTCTGTCTTTTTGATAATGACCATTTAGGCATTAGTGTCGCAGTGTAGTTTTCATTGCATTCTCCTAATGATTAATGATGTTGAGCCTCATTTGCTTATTGATCATTCAGATGTATATCATTTTGGTGAAATGGCTATTTAGAGCCTTTGTCTATTCTTGAAATTAGGTTATTATTATAATTGAGTTATATATTTTGGACACAAGTTTTTTATCAGATACATAATTTACACATTTTTTTTTGAGACAGAGTCTCACTATGTTGCCCTCTGTAGAGTGCAGTGCCATCATAACTCACAGTAACCTCAAACTTTTGGACTTAAGCAGTTCTCTTGCCTCAACCTCCCAGTAGCTCAGACTACAGGCAATCACCACAATACTTGTCTGTTTTTTTGTTGTTGTTGTCATTGTTGTTTAGCAGGCCCTGGCCAGGTTTGAACCCACCAGCCCTGATGGCGTGTGGCTGGTGCCCAAACCACTGAGCTGTGGGTGCCGAGCCAAAAGGTTTTAATTTTGATGTAAACTAATTTATCATTTTTTTTTTTTTTTTTTTTTATGAAATCATTCTTTTGGTGTCATATCTGAGAAGACTTTGTTTTCCCTAGGTCACAAAGATTTTCTGCTGTGTTTTCTTCTAGAAGAAGTATTATAGTTAGCTGTAATATTTAGGTCTGCTATTTGATTTTGAGTTAATTTTTTGTTTGTGTTACAAGATGAAGATCTAAGTAGATTTTTTTTGTACATGAATATCCATCATTCCAACACTATTTGTTGAAAAGTTAATCCTTCCGCCATTGAATTGCCTTGACATAAATGTAAGAGTTTATTTCTGATCTCTCAACTCTATTCCCTTGAACTACATACCTGTCCTGTCCTGTCCTTATATCATTACTGCACTATCTTGATTGCTGTGGCTTTATATTAAATTTTGAAATTGGATATCATATATCCTTTAACTTTGTTCTTTTTCAAAATTGTTCTGACTTTTATAGGTCTCCTGCATGTTCATATAAGGTTTTGACCATCCATCTTTGTCAATTTCTAACCCCTCACCAAAAAAAAAAAAAGCTGGTAAGATTTTGAATTATGTTGAATCTCTAGGTCAGTTTGGAGAAGGTTAACCATCTGAATAATATCTTCTACTCCTTGAACATAGAATATCTATTTAGATCATCTCTTATTCTCTTAACATAACTTTGTAGTTTTTGATGTATAAGTCTTTAGTTCTCCTATTAAATGTATTTATTTCTAAGTTTTTCAGGCTACTGTGAATAGAATACTTTTCTTGATTTCATTCTCAGATGGTACTTTGCCTGTATGTAGAAATACAACTGATTTTTGTATATTGACTTATATTCTGCAATATTGATAGGTTCATTTGTTAGTTTTAATAAATTCTTTTTTGCATGTGTGTGGATTCCCTACAATTTTATATATGTAGGATCAGTCATCTGTGAATAGCAAGTTTTACTACCTACTATCTTATCTGTATACCTTTAATTTCTTTTCCTTGCTGTATTGCAGTGGTTCTTCATTATTTCTATCTCTTTATTGAGTTTTCTTAGTGGTTTAGTCATTGTTACAGTTTTCTGTAATTCCTTGAACATAATTTCCTTTGAACATTTTTATAAAACTTGCTTTCAAGTCTTTTACCAGGTGTAGTGGCTCACATCTGTAATCCCAACACTCTGGGAGGATGAGGCAGGTTGATCACTTGAGCTCATGAGTTCAAGTCTAACCTGAGGGGTAACGCCCATAGCTCAGTGGATAGGGCATCGGCCACATACACTGAGGCTGGAGAGTTCAAACCCAGCCCAGGCCAGCTAAAAAAAAACAACAATTACAACTGCAACAAAAAAAAATATCCATTTGTGGTGGGTGCCTGTAGTCCCAGCTACTTGAAAGGATGAGGCAAAAGAATCACTTAAGCCCAGGAGTTTGAGGTTGCTGTGAGCTGTGATGCCACGGCACTCTACCCCAGGTGACAGCTTGAGACTCTGTCTCAAAAAAAAAAAAAAACCCAGCCCGAGCAAGAGCGAGACCTCATATCTAAAAAATAGCTGGGTGTTGTGTTGGGCTCCTGTAGCCGCAGCTACTTGGGAGGCTGTGACAAGAGGATTGCTTGAGCCCAAGAGTTTGAGGTTGCTGTGAGCTATGATGCCACGGCACTGTACCAATGGCGGTAAGTGAGACTGTCTAAAAAAAAAATCTCTTTCTAAATTTAACATCTGGGTTCAGGCAATTTTTGTTGATTCCTTTTTTTTTCTCTTGATATATTTTCCTGTTTCTTTGGATAACTCCTAATTTTTTATTGAAAACTGGGCATTAGAGATAAAATATTACGATATAATATTTTCCTGTTTCTTCAGATAGCTCCTAATTTTTTATTGAAAACTGGACATTGGAGATAAAATATTACAGATTATCTGGATTCTTTTTTTCCCCTTTATCTCTGTTTTTGTTTAGTTGGGTGCTTAGTTATTTCATTACTTACCCAAACTAACTGCAGAATGTGCCTATCCTGCAGTATGCAACCACTGATATCTTTCCTCAATTTCTTTTTTTATTATTTTCGTTTATAAGGTTGGATTGCTATGGTTCGCCCCTGTGTCTGTATAATTTAGCTGTCAGCCAATGATTGATCAGAAGTTGTACTCAAACACCTCAAACCAATAAGGCTTTTACCTTCTGCTGATGTGTTTATTAGGTGGAGAATGCATTCCCTTGCTTTTACTTTCTGCTCTGCCCTCTCAGTTCTTATCTGCATGTGCACATATCTTCCCTGTGAGATAGGGATGTGTGGGAACTTAATGGCTCTTTTATTTCTAGAATCTTCATGTTAAGTTTCTGGCTAATCTGCTGGTCAGATGCTTGTCCCTACTGGGATCACAGCCACAGCCTAGCAGAGTTGTTGGCTTTTTTGAGCACTTCCTACCAGGATCACTGGACATGAATATTTCACCATCTGTGGCAAATCAAGTTATCTCTCTGGCAATGAGCCTGTGTATTTTTGCTGATAGCTTTATTTTGGTACAACTATTCTCAAACTGAACAAAAATGGGTATAGTCCCCAGCAGGAATACAGTAGATTGCCACTATTCTCACATGAGTTTAGCAATTTTTCAGTTTATTGTTTGCTTTTGGTTGATTTCTCAAACCTGTAATGGCGGATTTTGATAATTTTATCCAGTTGTATATTATTTGTGGGGTGTGAAGACTTGCCAACCTGTTTACTCTGCCTTACTAGAAGTTCTATCTCAGTAGATTGATTTGTAAGGCAAGTCCAGCCTTCACTGAATTCATCTGTTTCTAATAGTTTGTAAATTCTCTTCAATTTTTCAATTTTTGGATAGTCATCAGGTAACAATAATTTATTATTAATTTTTACAGCTCAGTTCCTTTTTCCTACCTATCTTCTTTATTCAGGCCTCCAATATAAGAGTGTCTGATTTGATGAAGAAACTTGGAAGTTTTAAATGTATGCTTTAGAGCAGTGGTTCTCAACCTTCCTAATGCTGCAGCCCTTTATATAGTTCCTGTGGAGCGACCCACAGGTGGAGAACTGCTACTTTAGAGGATTACCCTTCATCAAAGTAGAAAGTTACTTTGCTCTTATTAATTTAAAAAGATTTTTATAATAATGAATTGAGGTTGAATTTTACTGTTGTTGCTGGGTTTGGGGTTTTTTTTCTTTTTTATGTATTGAAATATATCAGTATATTTTGTAGCATTACATGTAAACTTTTTTTATTCTTGGGATAAATTCTACTTAATCATGATGGACTTTGAAAGTATACATTGCTGCATTAGTTTACATCTCATGTTGCATTTTTATATCTCTGTTCATAACTAAAATTGATCTTAATTTCCCTTCTTTAGGTTGTTCCCAAGTTTTGTTAAATGCCAAATTGAGTCTAGAAGCTATCTGTCTCTTTCCTTTTTTTCTAGAATCTTATTTAAGCTAGGAGTGGTCTGTTATATTCTTGAAATTTTGGTTACATGTGCCTGGAAGACTGACTGGGCTTGGTGTCTTTGGGAGGTAGGACTACAGTATATTTACATCGGTGTTGTATGAAATACCAGCCTTACTAATTTACTTTCCCCTTAGATAGACTCTTTGAAACTGGCTGTGATACCTTTTCTCACTCAGTGTTTCAAGCTATTATAGTCTGGCTTTCACTCTTATCATGCCAGTAAAACTGCTCTCACCAAGGTAACTAACTTCTTTGTTGCCTTTTATTCTTTATTGCTGTTACTTAATCACTCCCTTTTCTAACCTTTCTCTTTTCTTGGATTTGATAAAACTATTCATCACTGGTTTCATCCATTTCTAGCTGCTCTTTCTTAGCTTTCATTGTCTCATAAATGTTTTACTCTTGGCCATCTTATTTTTCTCTGTAGACATGCTTTAGTCTTAATTATTCCCAGTTATTACAGTTCCCACCTGTAAGTGGATTATTCTCAGACAGTGAGAGTATAGGATCATGTCTGCTTTGGGGTTTTGTTCATCACACATACCTCACATCTATTGTATATGCTGTACCTTTCACATAGTAGGCATTTGATATATGTTTATTAGATAAATGATTGAAATCTCTGTCTGTCCATAACTTCTCTTAACTTCTCTCTTAACTTCTCTTCTCAGTTCCAAACATGTGTATTTATACATAAATTACTCCCAGCCTCAGTAATACCGCCATCTATCAGTTCCTTATACATGTACCAGAAACCAGATGTCATCCTCTCTTTTGTCCTCTGTATCTCAGTCATCAAACCCTAGAAAATTTATCTCTTTACCTCTATCCCCTCTGCCACTATTGGGGGAGTTGGGGGAGGGAGGCAGATTTAGAAATAGCACATTTGTTGCAGTGCCCTGAGAAAAATCCTTGTTTGGGAAGGTAGACAAGGTAGAGACAGAACAAAGAAGCTATGGCAGTAATATTAGTGAGAAATGCTATTAGTAATCAAGGGAAGTAGTATTTAAAGAAACAGGAACTGTGGGACTAAAGAAGCTACACAAATCAAAACAGTATAATTTTTTGTGTGTCACAGGAAGGTAAGCACAAAGAATGAGAGGAGAACAATTGTCACTGTTAGAAAGTTACAGCAATATTTATACTTTTTCTTTTTTTTTTTTTTTGGAGACAGAGCCTCAAGCTGTCACCCTGGGTAGAGTGCCATGGCATCACAGCTCACAGCAACCTCCAATTCCTGGGCTCACGCGAGTCTCCTGCCTCAGCCTCCCAAGTAGCTGGGACTACAGGCACCCACCACAACGCCCGGCCATTTTTTGGTTGCAGCCGTTATTGTTCTTTGGTGGGCCCGGGCTGGATTCTAACCCGCCAGCTCAGGTGTACGTGGCTGGCGCCTTAGCCTGTTAAGCCACAGGCGCCGAGCCAGCAATATTTATACTTATGTAACCTACTATAGTAGGGCCCCTCTTATCTGAAGTTTTGATTTCTACAGTGTCAGTTACTGTCAATCATGGTCTGAAAATATTACATACTATAAGATTTTTTCTTTTTTTGAGACAGAGTCTCACTTTATTGCCCTCAGTAGAGTGCCATGGCCTCATAGCTCACAGCCACCTCAAATTCTTGGGCTCACGTGATTCTCTTGCCTCAGCCTCCCAAGTAGCTGAACTATAGGCACCCACTACAATGCCCAGCTTTTTTTTAGAGGGGGGGGGTCTCACTCTTGCTCAGGCTGATCTCAAATCCCTGAGCTCAGGGCAATCCACCTGCCTCAGGCTCCCTGAGTGCTAGGATTACAGGTGTGAGCCACCGCGCCCAGCCTACTGTAAGATATCTTGAGAGAGAGAGAGTAAGAGACTACATTGAGATACATTTTATCAATAATTCTTCTACTTTATTATTAATTATTGTTAATCTCTTACTGTGCCTAGTTTATAAATTAAACTTTACCATAGGTTTGTATGCATTGTATATAGGAAAAAATATAATACATATAGGGTTCAGTAATATTTATATTCCTACTTCTGTGAACTTAGAGCCAAGCGTCATCTGTGGTACTCCATAAATACCTTTTCCATTTGAATTTGCTTGTACTTTCTACACAGGCTAGAGCACTGTCGCATAAAACACTGGGAGCTCTTGCCAGAGCAGACTGTACAAACAGGCCACAGATGTTCTAGAAGAAGCCTGGAACACTACTACTTGGTAATAGAGCCACCAGTCATCTTCATAGAATTCCTATAAGCCGGAGGATTTTCTCTGAGAAAATCTGGCAGAGAAACTGAAATGTTTTTACCAGTTAAATAAGCAGCTTTTAACATCTGAATAAACGTCTGGAATGCTTGCTTTAAAGAAAATTGTTATAATTGCAGATAATATAACTTTGGAATAAGGAAGCTGAAACTTAGTTTTTGTTTTATTTTTAAATCCATTCCTTAATAAGGATTTTGTAGCCCAGTGTATTATAGCCGTATTCTTACTAAGTGTGTTAAAAAATGCTTGGTTTTAATTTTTTAGGAAAGAATTACTGTCACTGTCTGAGAATTGGATTCTGTCTTTCTGGACCTCGTCTTTCCTGAATGTCCTCAGCTAACTTTTTTCTGTGATTCAGCTACTGCTGAGCACAGCAGAAGTTTTTTCTAGAATTGACTTCAGTATGGACATGTGAGTGTTTATAGTAAGGAGAGCCAATTTTTTTTCATAGACTCTGTACTTGAAAGATTTGATATTCTGAATAACTGTGTACCCACCCAAAGGTATAATTTGGCTGTTAAAATTTGAAAATATCCTGCATTATATATTTAGTAGCTTAGAGACCACTTTTATTAAGTGTAAAGACCAAAACTTTTGTGACTCTATCCTTACTATATTTTTTAAGAAAATATTTATAATCTTCAGTCTGCTTTAGAGTGCAACTCAGAGAACAATTTAAAACCTAATGAATTCATGTATTAAGAAAATAGAAATAGGCTCGGTGCCCGTAGTTCAGTGGTTAGGGCTCCAGCTACATACACTGGGGCTGGCATGTTCGACCCAATCCGGACCTGGTAAACAACAATGACAACTACAACAAAAAAATAGCCAGATGTTGTGTCAGGTGCCTGTAGTCCCAGCTATTTGGGAGGCTAAGGCAAGAGAATCACTTAAGCCCAAGAGTTTGAGATTGCTGTGAGCTGTGATACTACGACACTCTACCGAGGGCAACATAGTGAGACTCTGTCTCAAAAAAAAAAAAAAAAGAAAATAGAAATAATCAAAAGGATAAATTTTTCTTGGGTTAGCATGAGTAACTGCTGATTTCAGTAGTATTTAGAATTGAATCATTCTGTTAATAAAAATTGTGACTAATGTAATTCTGAAGAACTTTCAAGATAGGTCCTTTCCCCACTGTTTTAGTAAAATGTGGGAAAGGAGTGAAGAAAATTG
>CAUYRH010080874.1:0-20434 GCA_963574655.1 Perodicticus potto
TAAAGAAAAAAAAAAGCAGCTCTTGTACCTCTATGCAGCAGCCTTCAGGAAGTGATGGGGGGAGCAGGGGAAGACTGGCTCCCGGCAGCTCTAGGTCACTATCTTACGATGGTCTACCAGGGCATGTAGAATCTCATTTTATTTTCTCCTGGGTGAGCTTTTAATATCAGAGCTGGACCTGTTCAATGATTCCACTTATTAAAAATCCATGACTTCTCATGCAAAAGAATGAAATTGGGTCTTTACATCATATTCAAAAATTAACTTAAAATGGGCTCGGCGCCTGTGGTTCAATGGGCTAAGGTGCCAGACACATACACCTGAGCTGGCGGGTTCAAATCCAGCCTGGGCTCGCCAAACAACAATGACGGCTGCAACCAAAAAATGGCCGGGCATTGTGGTGGGCGCCTGTAGTCCCAGCTACTTGGAAGGCAGAGGCAGGAGACTCCCTTGAGCCCAGGAATTGGAGGTTGCTGTGAGCTGTGATGCCACAGCACTCTATCCAGGGTGACAGCTTGAGGCTCTGTCTCAAGAAAACAAACAAACAAACAAACAAAAAAACAAAAATTAACTTAAAATGGATCAAAGACCTACACATAAGAGCTAAACCTATAAAACTCTTAGAAGAAAACATAAAAGAAGAACTTCACGACTTTGGATTTGGCAAGGATTTTAAGACAGGATATCAAAGGCACAGGCTAGAAAAGAAGAAATAGACAAACTAGACTTCATCAAGGTTAAAAACCTTTTTGCGTATCAAAGAACACAATCAGCAGAGTGAAAGGGCAACCCATAGAATGGAGAAAACACTTGTAAATCATTTATTTTATCAGGGATTAACATCCAGAATATGCTATAAAGAACTACAACTCTGCAATAAAAGCAACTCAATCCAATAGTAAGTAAAGGGGCTCAGCGCCTGTAGCACAGTGGTTTCAGCACCAGCCACATACACCGAGGGTGGTGGGTTCGGACCCGGCCTGGGCCACCTAACCAACAATGACAACTGTAACAAAAAAATAGCCAGGTGTTGTGGCAGGTGTCTCTAATCCTAGCTACTTGGGAAGCTGAGGCAAGTGAATCACTTAAGCCCAAGAGTTTGAGGTTGCTGTGAGCTGTGACACCATGGCACTCTACTAAGGGTGACATAGTGAGACTCTGTCTCAAAAAAAAAAAATAAGCAAAGGACTTGAATAAACATTTCTCCAAAGAATATATACAAACAGCTATTAAACACATGAAAAGATGCTTACTGTTACTAATCATTGGGAAAATGCAAATTAAAACATAATAAGATACTACTTCACAACCATTAGAACGGCCACTTTACATATATAAACAAATATATATGTAAAAAGTATATACATAAGGTATTGGTGAGGAAGTGGAGAAATTAGAACCCATATGCATTGCTATTGGAAATGTAAAATGGTACAGTTCCTTTGGAAAACAATACTGCATTTTCTCAAAAAAATAAATATAGAATTACCACATGACCCATCAATTCCACTTTTAGATCTCTACCTAAAAGGATTGAAAGCAGAGACTTGAACAGATATTTATACATCAGTGTTCATTGCAACCAAAAGGTAGAAATAGCCCAAAATGTCCCTCAACAAATGGATAAGCAAAATGTGGTGTATCTAAACAATGGAATATTATTCAATCTTAAAAAGAAGTGAAATCGATAAATGCTACCCCATGAAAATACCATTTTAGGTGAAATTAGCCAGACATAAAAGGACAAATATTATATGATTCCATGTATATGAGGGATCTAGAATAAATTCATAGAGAGAAAAAGTAGAGTAGTGATTACTAAGGGCTGGAGGAGGGGACTGGGCGTTACAGTTTTGTTTTGTTTTTTTTTGAGACAGAGCCTCAAGCTGTCATCCTGGATAGAGTGCTGTGGCATCACATCTCACAGCAACCTCCAATTCCTGGGCTCAAGCGAATCTCTTGCCTCCGCCTCCCAAGTAGCTGGGACTACAGGCGCCCGCCACAATGCCTGGCCATTTTTTGGTTGCAACCGTCATTGTTGTTTGGCGGGCCCGGGTTGAATTCGAACCCGCCAGCTCAGGTGTACGTGGCTGGTGCCTTAGCCTGTTGAGCCACAGGAGCCGAGCCTGGGCATTACAGTTTAATGGTTACAGAATTTCAGTTAGGGATGATGGAAAAGTTCTGGAGATGGACAGTGGAGACGGTTGCACAATCATGTGAATATACTTAATGCTGCAGAACTGTACACTTAAAATGGTTAAAAAAATAAATTTTAGTCTTCATTTTTGGTCCTGTTTAACTTAGCTTAGTTCAGACCCTTTGCCTTCTATAATTTTGTGTGGGTGCGTTCTCCCTATCTCTATTCCCACTTATCTCCGGGATCTATTTGTTCTTTTCCTTCTGAGCCGATGTTTGAGGATAGTTTTACTTTTTCAATCCACTTTTTACTGTGACATAATGACAAGAAAATGAAGGAAGAAAAAGAGAGTGAGCCTAATCTGAGCTGGACAGTTCTTGCTGGGAAACCTTGTTTTTTAGTGTCTTTTTTTTTTTTTTGAGACAGAGCCTCAAGCTGTCACCCTGGGTAGAGTGCTGTGGCATCACAGCTCACAGCAACCTCTAATTCCTGGGCTTAAGCGAGTCTCTTGCCTCTGCCTCCCAAGTAGCTGGGACAGGCGCCCGCCACAACGCCCAGCCATTTTTTGATTGCAGCCGTCATTGTTGTTTGGCGGGCCTGGGCTGGATTCGAACCCGCCAGCTCAGGTGTACGTGGCTGGCGCCTTAGCCCGTTGAGCCACAGGCGCAGAGCCTTTAGTGTCTTTTGAGAGTGGCCCAGGCCAGTTAGCCAGAGGTATACCCAACTGGGCTTTGGATTACACCTCCAGACAGCACAGCACTCCATAAGATGGCAAGTATTGGCAGCCTTCGGTGACAGCCAAGGTCCTAAATTAATTTTAGGTGCTTTTACTGTGGAGGAATGTCCCTTGACTTTTTCCTACAGCTATCAATAAACACCCTTCTTGACACACTTTTCAGCTCACCTTTTTTACTCCTTACTGGTTATGTCTACAATCTATACAATTTCATGTGCCCTAATAAAATCATGTTCACTTCTTATTTAATTTTATAGTCCAAATTTATTCATTTTCCTTGTTTGTTGTTTGGGAGATTCTGTGATCCTGCTTTAATCCGCAATTTCCCATCAGAAACCATTAAATAAAAACCTCCATGTTAAAGACTTCTACTGATCTCTACCAACATAACGCAATCAGTGTTGATTATTTATTAAAATCTATGATATTTTAAATCAAGTAGTAATTAAAGTCCAATGCCAGACTCTGGTGAAATTGTGACTACAATTAAATAAGTCCCCAATCTTGGTGGAAACAAAACAAATACACAGTGGGCTGGTAGGGTGTTTGCAATCTGCTGTGGGAGAGATTGGAGACACATATCATCAAACACACACACAGATGCACACACGTATGCACACTCACACATGCAACACACATCCCTCAACAATAAAAGGCAGTTATACCAAAGGACAGTCTGATCTCAGTTCTCAGTGAATGGGAGGATGCCAAAATCTGAAGGGAATGGAGACTGCTTTCTGTAATTGATACAAGACAGGTGGCGCCCCAGCCAGCTCAGAAGCCGGCAAAGGAAGCAGCAGCCTGGAAGGTAGGCAGGGGGGCCTGTAGGAGGCTCCAGTAGCTGGAGGGTCCAGACAACTGCTGGGAAGACACCAGTACCTTAGGTTTCCCTCCTCTAGCACTTCCACTGCACAGGGAACCCCAGCTTTCCTAGGTCTTACATGTTAATTTCATGTAAGTTTCCTAGGCCTGAAACTGAAACAGATTGTAGCTATTCATTAACTGAATTCTAGCTAAATGTAACTTTTAAGGACCTATGCCTGGGAAATGCAACAACTGAGTTCGGGCTAAATAACCCTATGCGACTATACATACCCATGGACAAAGAGGCCTGAGAGAGACAGAGAGGGAGCAAGAGAGCTTGTTCCTGGACCTGGGTTCTCTCTGCCTGGAGCTTTGGTGTTTTTGTATTTTTTTCTTTTCTGTAAATAAACCCTGTCTTTCCACTGATCTGTGGTCCGTGGATTCATTCTTCGAATCACCAAGACTAAGAACCCTTGAAGACGAAAGTCCAGTATCATAATCACAGGAATGTTAGCTGCACCTTGAATGTTATAAGGACATAACTAATACCTCATGGTTTTACAGTTGAAATATTTTTCTTGGTTCACAAACAGCACTATTTTTTTCTTTTTTTTGAGATGGAGTCTTACTCTGTTGCCCAGGCTGGAGTGCCATGGTGTCAGCCAGTTCACAACAACCTCAAACTCCTGGGTTCAAGTGATCCTCCTGCCTTAGCCTCCTGAGTAGCTGAGCCTGCAGGTATCCGCCATGACACTTGGCTAATTTTCCATTTTTACTGGAGATGGGTCTCCCTCTTATTCAGACTAATCTCAAACTCCTAACATCAAGTGATCTTCCTGCTTCAGCCTCCTAAAGTGGTAGGATTACAGATTGAGCCACCGCACCCAGCCTAAAACCGCACTGTTTTAATGCAGCATGATTTGGGGGACTGAGTCACATAGTTCACAATTTCAGGAACATTGTGGAGAAAATGACCAAAATTTTGTGACTAACTAGGGATGTGTCTAATCTGCTTTGTTCTCACGTCCCTCTTCATCCAAATGACTCTATCCTAGAATTAAAGACATGAAGAAAATAATCTCCCACTGTGTCTCTAGTTTCGTGTTCCATAATTTACAACCTTGTTCCTTTCTACTTGTCAACATTATTGCAATTTTAGGAATATTATGAGAGAACAATCTCTTATGAGGTCACTAATGGACGGATGAATTATTCCTTAGCTATAAGAGTGTACATCAAAATGACTTAAATTTATTTGGGAGAAACAGTAGATATTTGCTAAGAAATTTTAGAAAATGAAAATCAATGGGAGATTTGTTTTATGAATTGTTAAAAAGTAATATAAAGGCATGCTAATTAAAATAGTGTAAAATTTGTACAAGCATGAGCAGAACAATAGTATGAAAGGTCCATAAACAGACACAATGAGAAAGAAGAATGAAAAGTGTGAACAAAGTGACATTTCAAGTCAGTAGAGAACAGAGAAGTTTTTTAATAAATGGTGTTTTGACAAATGACTAATTGTCTAAGGGGAAAAATGTAAAACATATATATATATATATATCCTCTATGCAGCTGTCTCTCTGTATCTGTATATTCCTACCTCAAGCAATGTCCCAAACAGATCTCAGAGACATTATTCTCAAGTGTTAAAATCTTCAAGTACTAGAGAATTACAGTTAATATTTTTGAGACATTATTCTCAAATGTAAAATCTTGAAGTACTAGAGAATTCTAGTTAATATTTTTTATGATCTTTGGATAGAATGAGACTCTAAGTTTGGTGCTAAAGGTAGCAGGTTAAATTATGTAAAAATTAAAGGTAATTCAATGTGGGAGACTTTAGTAAAAAGGGAAATTTTCATATTTTGGTAAAAACGTCAAAAGTTATCAATCAAAAGAAAAAGACTGGTAAAAAAAATATTGCTTGGGGAAAGACAGGGAGAGGAATGGAGAGAGCTTCTCTCTCCCCACTTGAATTCTCTCCCTCTACCAGGAGCTTTGGTGTTTTCTGTATTCTTTTCTGTAAATCAATTCTGTCTTACCATGGAGGGGTAGGGGAGGGGAAATAATGTAATGAAGAATAATAAAATACATGTATTTAAAAAAATATATTGCTGCATACATATCAAAAAAGTACCATAGAGCAAGTCCACAGATGAATGATGAAAAATGTCCAACATAAAAGTGATTTAATAGGGCAGCGCCTGTGGTTCATCGAGTAGGGCGCCGGCCCCATATACCGAAGGTGGCAGGTTCAAACCTGGCCTCGGCTGAACTGCAAAACAAAAAAAAATAGTCGGGTGTTGTGGCGGGCGCCTATAGTCCCAGCTACTTGGGAGGCTGAGGCAAGAGAATCGCCTAAGCCCAGGAATTTGAGGTTGCTGTGAGTTGTGTGATGCCACAACACTCTACCAAGGGCGATAAAGTGAGACTCTGTCTCTACAAAAAAAAAAAAAAAAGTGATTTAGTACGTGAATATGCATTTCACAAAAAAAGAAGGCAAGATCAAAAATAGATACATTTTAAAGTTTGGGTATCATTTGTAATGAAAGAAATACAGAGTTTTGAAAACCTAGCAAGATATCATTTAAAGAAAATATAATAACAAATGGGCAAATTAGTTGTAGTGATAATATTTATTTTTGTAATGTTAACTCACTGCCAGAAGCAGTTTGGCAAGCATTAAAAATCTTTCTCTGGGTGATCTCACTTCCAGAAATTATTCTAAGATTTAACTATATCCATGCACAGGAATCTTCATAGCAGTATTCCTTATAATAGTGAAAAAAATTGTATGGGGTGGCACCTGTAGCTCAAAGGAGTAAGGTGCTGGTCTCATATACTGGAGGTGGTGGGTTCAAACCTGGGCCCTGGCCAAAAACTGCAAAAAAAAAAAAAAGAAAGAAAAAGAAAAAAAATTCCGCCCCCCGAAACAAATTTGAAAAAAATTATAAACAACTGTATGCTCGGTAAATTATATTATTGTGTTTCCACACACTAGAATTCCACACAGCATTTTAAGGCGATCATGTACAAAATATTTAATGACATGAAAAAATGTCTATTGTAGAAGTAAAATCCAAATATTGCATATACTTAAAAACTATTCCTTGTTTTTTGTTTTTTCTTCTTTCTTTCTTCTTTCTTTTCTTCTTTCTTTCTATGACTTTCTTTCTCTCACAGGCCTATGCTTTTCCACAGTGATAGTGTTTTGGAAGCTTTTATTTTATTTTTTTCCTCTGTATTTTCTACATTTTTCTACCATAAACTCTGGTAACAGAGGAATGTTAATTTTTTAGATAGTGAATGCCAGAAGTTTTTGCCGGTAGGAGCCTTCTGAGGGAACCACCCTGATAACATTTTGTGGTTTTGATATAATAACATCTGCTGCTTTCCAGAGTGAATTTCATCCTAATGTGGTGTTGGTAGAGCTCCTTAATCAGAAAGACCAAATTGGTTTGTTCTCTAGCAACATTACAAAATTATTTTCACAACCGGGCTTAAGAGCAGAACTTAAAAGTGATATGCGTTGAAAGTATGATGGTGCTATTAGATAGATGCAAAAGTTATTGAATTTACCCTGATTACCACAGAGGAGAAGAGGTTCTGGACAGGCTGGATTAGAAATCTGGAGACCTAGGTTCCAGTTTCATTTGTTCTATCAGTTAGAGGGGTGCTCTGGGGCTAATGAGAATAATCATTGTCATCATCTTCACCATCATCAATCACAGGAATTATTATCAATCACATGATTACTATACATTACTTTCTACAGTGTTTTATCATATCATCTCCAATCCTCAAAACTTCTTCCTCAGGCTACTAAATATTCTTTTTTTTTTTTTTTGAGTCTCACTACGACACCCTTGGTAGAGTGCTGTGGTATCACACCTCACAGCAACCTCAAACTCTTGGGCTTAAGTGATTGATTCTCTTGCCTCAGCCTCCCAAGTAGCTGGGACTGTGCCTGGCTATTTTTGTTGTTGTTGTCATTGTTGTTTGCCTGGCCTGAGCTGGGTTCGAACTGCCAGCTCTGGTGTATGTGTCCGGCGCCCTAAACGCTGAGCTACAGTTGCCGAGCCAGGCTGTTAAATATTCTTAATTTCCTGACAAGGAAACTGAGATTCAGAGTGCTTGTTGACTTACCCAAGATTACCCAGCTTCCAAGTTACAGATCATGGCATGATAATGTTTCATTTTGTTTAGTTCATTAAAGCTCAGATTGCCCCAGTAAACATCAATTAAAGGCAGCGTTTCTGGTCTCTGGTTTACTTTGAAGCCAAAAGCTTAAGTGTGGCTCCTGAAGAAGGGCTTACTACACTAACCAAGACATTTCTACTGCTGTCATAATTCTATTCAGTAAATACTTAGTTAATGCCTCTAAATGCAACATACTTCATTATTTATGGCAAGAGTGCACAATCATTGAAAACAATTCTTGCTTTTTAGAAGTTTAAAATCCAGAATGCTGCGTTCAAATCCCAGGTCCTTCACAAGCTTCTAGCTGTGTGGACCTTGGCTTTAACTCGGTGATAGCCCAGCTTTCTTATCTGTAAAGTGGGAACAATTATAATAACACCTATCTTGGCTCGGTGCAGTAGAACAGTGGCTCCTATAGCTCTGTGGCTAGGGTGCCAGCCACATACACTGGAGCTGGTTAGTTCAAACCCGGCCCAGGCCAGCTAAACAACGACAACTGCAACAACAACAAAATAGCCAGGCATTGTAATGGGCGCCTGTAGTCCCAGCTACTTGGGAGGCTGAGGAGAGAGAATCTCTTAAGCCCAGGAGTTTGAGGTTGCTGTGAGTTGTGAAGCCACAGCACTCTATCCAGGGTGACATAGTGAGACTCCGTCTCCAAAAAAAAAAAAAAAAAAAAGGCTTGGAGCCTGTGGCTCAAACGGCTAAGGTGCCAGCCACATACACCTGAGCTGGCGGGTTGGAATCTAGCCCGGGCCCGCCAAATAATAATGATGGCTGCAACCAAAAAATAGCCAGGCATTGTGGTGAGTGCCTGTGGTCCCAGCTACTTGGGAGACTGAGACAAGAGAATCGTTTAAGCCCAGGAGTTGGAGGTTGCTGTGAGCGATGATGCCACGGCACTCTACCTAGGGCAACAGCTTGAGGCTCTGTCTCAAAATAAATAAATAAATGACACCTATCTCAAAACTTATTAGGAAGATTAGAAGATTATATGTAATGCACTTAGAACAATAGTTGGCACTTCTTAAGTGCTAATGTGTTCTTCTTAAACAAAATATAGAGACATGTACAAACAATCTAGCGGCTAATTAAGTACTGTTGATAGCGGTCAGCGATAGAACTACAGCGCTAGTCTGGTTCCTCAAATTTTGTACATGTGTAATTTCTTTTCGGCATAACTGCATTTCTCTTGAGCAAAATTTCTGCATATACATTAAACTCATTTATGCCTTTTTCATTACCTAGTCCTCTGTGTAAGTTACATGAACAATAGGATAAGTATTATTTCCAAACTCAGCAGTGAAATGATAGAAAGCTAAGTTAAATGATATAAGACATTTTATATTAAAAATGTATATTCATTATTATCAGTAGATCAGTCAATTGTCTTCTCAGTAGTTTTCAGGAAATGCAGAGACTGATGAGCAAATGAAAGGACTAAAATCATTATTAAGGTCCAGTCTGGAATTAACTCTCACAACACAATAGTGCCCGAAGTGTCTGAGACATTGTTTCTTTTAAATATATTTCAGTCACATAAGACAATGTGAATAGATGCTATAATAAAATTCTACAAAATGAGTGTTTTTTTTTTTTTAGTATTTTAGTATGTTTGAAACTTGCCTATGAATTAATTTGTAACATCATGCAGATTTCTGATTATGTATCTCTGACTAGGTTGGCAGGTACAAAAAATATATTCAGACATTTATAAAGTCAGAAAAGACAGTCCTATTTCATAAATAAGAGATTTATTAAACAAATAGGAAAAAAGTAGAGAAGCCAGTCACTTGGTTAATGCAAGGTATAAATTAGTATCAATGCTAGTTCATTAAATAATGAAATTCCTGGCAAAGTACAGTCTTCTGACCACTAAGTCAGATGAGATTCTTAAAATCCATATGCACTAACACACATGTCGTCTCTCAATTTTGTTCATTTTTATATCACTTCCTTACAATTCAAAAATAACTTACCGGACAATAAACCGTATGTGCCAAGTACCAAGTTAGCTGCATAGAATTACAAAAGGGAACTATTGTGGTGTTTGGAGGACATGCTTTAACCATTCTTTAGAGTTTGCTAGGTTATTTTCTTATTCTAAAATTATCAGGATTTTAAAGCATGAACTCAATTGTTTAATGAAGGGTTCAGTTGCATCCAATCTACCTATCAGATAAATTCACTCATTAAAGAACAAGTATAACAGTGAGAATAGCTGAAGTGGTTAATATCTCTTGAGATTCTTAGCCCCAGGCCAGGCCATTTTCACTTAAAATACAACCACAACCATGTACATGTCAAAACTCATTTACTATAAAATTGATATTGGTTTTGAAATTTGTTAATACTTGTTTAAGTAAAGGCAGTGAAAATATCTCAAAGACTTTTCCCTCCCTCCTTTTCTCTCTTCCTTTGCTTACTTTTAAGTGCTCCATGTTTGAAGTACATCGCAATAGCATTGTTATATGTTTAAAAATTCTACCTTCTAGCTAACGTGGAATTTAAGAAATCTTTTTATTCTTTCGAAAAGTGATCTAGAATGGAAACTCAAAAGACATCCTGTATTACAAAAGTGCAACCAAGTCTCCTGTTAGACTTGAAAGGCTCCAGGTATTTAATCTTATTTACATTAAACAATGGAATAAAAATCCAACAAAGCCTCAAGGGTTTTAAAAAATTGTTTTTGGAAATAAAAAAAGCTTAATTTAAGCAGTAAAGATAATTATCATGCTTAAAAAAATATAAGTAGCAGTGAATCATCAAGGACCATTTTACTATGAGTCATAATGGTATGTGGTCAGAGTCTTCAGTAAGTATACTTTTTTTTTTCTTTTTTTTAAAAGAATACCCTTCGGTGGTTTTCTTCTGCCTCCAGATTTTTCATAATTTGGCATTGCTTTCTGGGGCTGAGACTTTTCATCTCTAGAAGATTCACCACACTATAAACACAGTCCTTGTGGTTCACATGGTACAACAAGGTTGATCATATAGATGAGTCTTCCCGAGTGTCACCTACTCAGCTTCTTTCCCCACCCCCTCCTGTCTCATGTGCAGACACATAAAATGTTCAGTTGATAAACAGGATGGCTTAAGGTGAAAGGTGAGAAGGGGGAAGAAAGATAATGCAAAGTGTTTTAAGGGTAGAAATATCACATTTTTAAATCTCCCACCTCTGACTAGCATATTTACTCTGCCTATATTAGGAGATCAATAAGTATCTGTTGACAAAGAGAATGAATGAGTAAATGAGGGACCTTTGCAAATGGTTTGTAGCCTCTTTTATGGCATCTGGGAAAACAATGGAATTAAAACAAAGTGTAAATAAGAACATTGGAAGAATAACAATATACAGTATCTTGTAATACCTATAAAACACTTTCACATGGTTTATCTTATTTGAAACTCACATAATGCTTGCTAAGGTCTTATTATACACGGAAAATATAAGGCTCAACATCAAAAAATGACAGTGTTTTCCTTCACTGTATCACAACAAAGCACCAGCCTGTGGGAGTATCTGTCCTCTGGATAGCATATCATTAGTTGTGGTCGCTGTGGTAAGCAACAAACCATTTTAAAGATTAGAATTACACCAGCTCAGAGATGAAATAATTAATGCAATGAATAGTCTTTATGTATATGTGACAGACAGAGTGGTGGGGGTTGGAATGGGATAGAAGCTTATAAACTAATATTATGTAAATAATAAATATATAATAAGAACTTACTATGTGTCAGGCATTTTGATGGGCTCTTTCTCATACATTTTCTCCAATTTCACAAATAAGGAAATTGAAGCAAGTATGTGGCCAGGGTAGAATTCTAATATCCAAAATGTATACCAACGGTCCCGATCTTAAAAGCCTGAAATTTGCTTGGAGGAATAACCATGAATTACATACATCAATTAGACAGAGATATGACACAAAACAAACTCCATTGTTGAAATTAAAAATTTGCATGGCACATACATCATTAACTAGAGCGGTTGTTAATTTCTTGGGAAAGGTAGAAAATGAGCTGACCTTGGACAGGTGAGGAGGATTTGGACAGGTTATGTGGAAAGGGAAGGGGTTTTAGGCAAAGTGAAATGCGTTAGCAAATCACCCACACAGTGAAGGGGCAAGACAAAGCCTGGGAAGATTTTCATGATCGATCATAACTGCCTCCCATATGATTAGGGCACGGGGCTAGATATGTCAGACAATTCAAAGAGGCATTAATTCTGTGACATGTGGGTCAGAGAGGGCCATGAAAGACTGGGTTGGTTGACCTAAAAAGGTTTCATGGAGGAACGAAATACTGAGCTGAGTTCCAACAATGGGGGAAAAGAGAAACTGGGAGATGCTCTCGGTGAAGACACACTGGGTTTACGGTATGTTTTGGTAGACAGCAGCATCCATACAGACCTTGTTGCCAAGATAAGGAGTATGTACTTTTTTAGTCAAAATTTAAAAGTCTGGGATTGCCTTCCAAGGAAGACAGACATGGGTAAGATTTTATTCTAGAAAAACTAACCATGCGGCTTTTGTAAGACCGAGGGAAAGGAAGAACAGCAACCAGAATCAGAATCATTAGGAAACTATTAAAATAATTGAGCATTAGCATGTAGAATGGCAGTGGAAAAGAAAAATCGAGAAGGAAAGGTCTGAGGACCCGGTGAACCTGGATTGGGGAGGAAATGGCAAAGATGGAGAGGGTGCCAAGGACTGTTGTCTGGAGACCAGACACCCCAGGACATCTTGGTCACCTTGCAATGTTCCAAGCTGTTCATTTTTATGATGTGATTTCAGCCTTCACTCTTACGACGACCTGTGGAGAGGATATCATTTTTCCCATCTACAAAGGAAGAAATTAGGAGGTGAGGCCAGGGCCCACAGAGGCCAGCATATAAAGCCAGTGAGCTTCAGCGGGTGGTAGGGAGTGGAGAGGATGTCAGTGCCCTGGAGAACCACTTCCTATCTTCCATTTTTCATTGATTCTGTTTGTTTGCATTTGTCATTTCTGAAATTGGGGTGAGTCTTATAGTGTTATAGTCATTGCCAGTGGAAGTAGTTCTCATTGCCTAGGTACACATGAACTTGGTCCTAGCTGTTTGTGTTAAGGTTTTTTTGACTGAATTACATGCATCGTTGATACTACATGTTGAATTTAATTGCCACATAAGATGACTTTTAAAAGAGTATGCTACGATTTGATATCAAAAGTAAAGGTACATGTGCATAAAGAAAGGCATTTAAACAGAGCTGTGGGCACACACCTGATATTAGTCACATTCGCTTTATATTGTTTTCATAACATTTACACAAACGTAGTGCCTTAAAAGAGCACAAATTTATATCTTACAGTTTCACAGGTCAGAGGCTGATGAAGGTTTCATAAAATAAAGATGTCAGTAGAGCTGTGTTCCTTTCTGGAGATTCTCTGGTTTTAAGGTCTCATGTGTTTAGGTTGTGTAATTCAGGATAATCTCATCATCTCCATGTCCTTAACCTTAATCACATCTGCAAAATCCCCCTTTCCATGTCAACTAACATATTCCCCGGTTCCAGGGATTAGGATTTAGTCCTACATGGAGACCATTATTGTGCTTATCGCATCGAGAAAGCAAAAATTCATCTTTTGAGAAATGGCTACAGCAAAGCAACTATTGATAATTTATGCCCCCCCCAAAAGGAAGATACCACAGGGTAGATGCAGCTGTGTTAAATTTTATTACTGGGATATATGAAGAAGATTTTATCACAAGTCGAGCAGTGTAACTAAGTGAACGCGAAATTGTGCAATCCCTCAAAATGGGTATAAGATATTTCAAGTCCAAGAGGCTCTCCTGATAGAGATTTATTAACCGAGTATAAGAGAGACAATGATACTTTAGACTGTTTAAATATGATCCACCTGGCTTTTCACCATTTTGGTGTCTGAAGTATTGTAGTTCAGCATTTTTTGCCCGGTGAAGTTCTGATGTTTTTCAGCCTGGCTTTGTTAGAACTATAAGCTGTCCTCTCTTTGCCTCTTGACCTCTTTGCATGACAAGCGTCAAAGAACAAGACTAGCCTTACAAGTCAGAGTATGTGTTATTCCTGGGCAGGAGGATGTTAGTGACAATTTCCAGTGTGGGTGGATCTGAGGTTCTGAAGGATGAATGAATATTTTCCAGTGAGTCTCTCTGTCAACATCAAAGGTGCTGCTGTCACATCTGCCCCATTTACTGCTTCAGTCTCATGCCTATGACAGAGTATGTTCTAGGCCTTCAGATCTTTTACTAGACGTAAGTTTATTGTTAATTAAATGAATGCTTTTTGAGTGACTACCCATGCCAAAACTGTGCTAGCAGCTCCAGGGTGTGTCCGCACATGGAGTGTGATTCCCAGCGAGCCACCAGGAGGTGTGTACGCTGTGACTGCAGCGGGACTCACTTGCTCCCAGTGGCATCTCCCAGGCTGACCGTCCCCCCCTCCCATGCTACAGTCTACACTTGGCTCCATGCCATTTTGGCTATAGCCCACAGTACCAGCTCCTCCTCAGCATCAAAGATCTGCTAACATGTAGGCTATTGAAAGCCCCAAAGGCTCTGGTAGATGTTAGGAATATTACGGAGCCTCCTAAGGCAACTGCTTTTAAGATAAAGTAGTCATTTAGATAACTGGTTTGGGATGCTTTTATTGAGTAAACATTAAATTTTTTTTATAGATCAACTTTATTTTCAAAATATGTTAAAGGCATTAGCTTTAATATAGATATATTTAAGGGTCAGTTTTCCATATTTGAAACTTCAAGCATTCCTGAATGAAAAAACAATTTTTATTTTTTGAGACTAAATCTCACTCTGTTGTCCTGAGTAGAGTGCAGTGGCTTCAGCCTGCCTCATAGCAACCTCAAACTCCTGAGTTCAAATGATCCTCCTGCCTCAGCCTCCTGAGTAGCTGAGACTGGGACTTGTAGTACAGTCCCAGCTAATACTACTGTACTGTACATTGTACAGTCCCTTGCTGTACAATGGCCAGCTAATTTTCGTATTTTGGGTAGAGAGTGGGTCTCGCTCTTGCTCAGGTTGGTCTTGAACTCCTGAGCACAAGCAATCTACCTGCCTCGGCCTCCCAGAAGCCACCACATCCAGCCTCATATGAAAATATTTTGAAATAATTTCTTTCATTTTTTTTGTAGAGACAGAGTCTCACTTTATCGCCCTCAGTAGAGTGCAGTGGCATTACACAACTAATAGCAACCTCCAGTTCCTGGGCTTAGGCAATTCTCTCTCCCTCCCAAGTAGCTGGGACTACAGGTGCCTGCCACAATGCCCAGCTATTTTTTTGTTGTTGTTGTTGCAGTTCTGCTGGGGTCGGGTTTGAACCCGCCACCCTCGGTATATGTGGCCAATGCCCTACTCGCTGAGCCACAGGCACCACCCATTGAAACAATTTCTTTATGATTTAACTTTCAATACTGATACTTTTTTTAAAAAAGCATTAAAGGGTATAGCTTTCTTTTATGCATTTATGGTAAATATTTGTGAATCCACTAAATTTATTAAAGGTAAAACTGTTTTTTCCTTTTTGTTTTATTAAATTGATGTGGATAATTTGTGTCTCCCAAAGGAGGAAACGCATACTTTATTTCTTATTTTATCCCTAAGCCACGTCAGTTGAACATTACCTTAACAGCATGTAAGATTGCAGCTCTATAAAGATCTGCATTTTAAAACACATACTGTACAGGAATGCCTTCTAGGCACTGTGGCTACAGTGGTGACCAAAGTCAGGCACGATCCATGCCTCGTGGTGCTTGCAGTTAATCAAACAATATGTCAATAATGTGAAATTCAGTTGTGGTTAAGAGCCCTGGAGGAGAGACACAGTATTACCAGAATGTATAAAAGGAGGATTTGACTATTTGATTTAGGGAATGAAGAAAAGGCCTTTCTAGGAAAGTGATAATTGCCCAAGACTTAAAGGAATAACAGGATTTTAACAGACTGGTGCATAGTACCTGGCACACAGTGGGGCTCTGTGAAGATAAATGGTGTGTAAATTGTGTTCTGTGGGTATATTGGAGTCTCTGTTGAACTTTGATAGCAATTTTCTGGGAAATGTGTTCCTTTCGATTTCAAAAGCCTATCACTCTGGGATGAAAGCTACCACCTCTTACAGCGTGGTTTTCAGGGACCGTTAACACCTGCTGTCTGGAAGAACTCTAGCTCTGTGGGGGTCACGTGATAGGAGAGCCGTGGCCTTTAGCTACACAACAACCACACAAGTAGCTGTGGTTTGCTGAGTTAAAAAAAAAAAAAAAAGTTACTCTACTTTTGAAGCCCAGAAGCTTCTAGCCTCTGGAGTTGTTGTGACGCCGTTTGCCTTCAGGTCTGGATATTTGTTCCCATATGTGTTGTGATCCATGTTCCAGTTCATCCCTTTGCTGTGTGGTTTACAGAGGTGACATTCCCTCAAGGAAAAAATCACACAACTGCTCGATCATGTCCAAAGTCGTGGAACTTAGGTTCTGAATGCACCTGTATGTTTGGATGTTCAGTACAGGTGCTTCTTTGGGGGTTGTGAAAGGGCAGGGAGGCGGTGAAGAAACGAAGGCAGGGCACAAGTGTGATTTGGGGACAGCCAGTGGAGATACGCCTATTGGGACCTGCTGTGGGGGAGCCTCACGGCCTCAAACACAAGGCAGAAAGCTCACACTAGGGGGCGCTGGCTTCTAGGGTTTAATGGGATGGGGAGAAGGAGGGCCTGGACGAGCTCTGCCATCTACGCCATGTGGTCCAGCCGTGTCAATCTCCCCACCGCTGTCCTGGTGTTTAGCTTACAGCATTCCCACTGAGTTTCATAAAGGGATAGAAGGTTCTATGTCTTCATTCCTAGGACCACGCCATCGCCATGCAGTAGAAGCTAGTCTTTCTACACAGTTAAGTACCCTGCTCTGGCACTTCACCGCTGTCCACATCACAAGCAGAAAGATGCTCTCTTCATACCAATGCCACTTGCGTATTGAGTGTATTCTGTACACCAAGCAGCATAGCTCCCCCGTCACGCTGTCATCCATGACAATGCCATGAGGAGGTGTCATCTGCCTTTTATACACAAAGAAATTGAAATGTAGTGATATTAAGTAGCTGAATAAAACACACTCACCCAGTAGGAGGTGAACCTGGGATTCGTGTCTGTGTTCTGCGTGTGCTACGGTCTTTCTACTGTGCTAACATCGTGTTTTTGTTTCTCTGGGTTTTCTTTTCTTTTCCTTTTTCTTTCTTTTCCCTCCCTCCTTCGTTCAGTCTCTCTCTCTCCCCCTTCCCTCCTTCCTTCCTTTTCTTTCTTTCTCTTTCCTTCAACTTCATTTAGTCATTGCAAAGAATTAGGAAGAAATCATTTGGTTGCTCTTTTTTCAAATCTCAGACTAATTTTCTCTAGTCTCAATAATGAAGTAACTTCAGTAATAATCAAGAGATGCAGTTCTGACGAATTCTTCTTGGCTTCTTCCAAATATGGCTGAAGTTAACAAAGGTGCTGCTATAGGCCAGGTGTAGTGGCTCCTGCCTGTAATCCTAGCACTTCGGGAGTCCAAGGTGGCAGGACACTTGAGACCAGGAGTTTAAGACTAGCCTGGGAAACATAGTTAAATTAAAAAATTAGCTAGATGTAGTAGCACACACACAGAGTCCCAGCTCCTCGGGAGACTGAGGCACGAGGATCTCTTAAGCTCAGGAGTTTGGGGCTGCAGTGAGTTAAGATGATGCCACTGCACTCTAACTTCACCAACAGAGCGAGACCCTGACTCCAAAAAACAAAAGCAAAGTGTCACTGTTTTTTTTTTTTTTTACGTATCATTTAAGTGTAAAGATCTTCAAGGATTTTGAGAGCCTTGAATGTTAAGTGAAAGTTATTCTTGCTGAGTTTTTTGCTGATGAAATATTTCAAACAGAGCTGCTGAAAATGACTTACAGTAATTATCTTTGAGTCTTTAAAATCCAGAGAGTGTATAACCACAATAGTGGTAACAGACACAAGGTGTGTAATATAGAAACACAAAGTTCAGAGACCTTACCAAATTCACAATAAATTTAGAACGCAGTCAATCTGGAAGAAATTATTACATAAACAAAAATAGAAAATACACAAGAGAACGCCCTTGTGTGAAAGCAAAGTGAAAGCAGTTGAATTTGTCATTCTGTGGTGTGCTTGTGTGTGCAAGAACACTGTAATGCATCCACCCAAATTAGTTGATCTTGACCAAGTTCATCCCTAATGTCAATCCTTGGTAGCACATCAGTGTCTGTGTACGCAGCCATTCATGATGACTCCAGCAAGAGGTGTGGCAGGGACAACAAATGGCCATTTAGACTCTGCTGCTGAGGGACTTCCCTGTCGCCCCCAAGAAATAGTAAAGTAGATCTTATGGAATTGGCTAGAGGTGCCTAGGCATTAGACAAGAGCTTGATTTTTAAAGTCTTCGAGGCATTGAAATAAACACAAATGTATTGCTGTCGGTATCTTTTTTCTCCTTTTCTCAATAATTGACTGCAGACAGGTGCATTTCTTGTTATACAGATCATCTACTAAACAAGTCCTTTAAAAGCTTACATTCAAAGTAATTTGATTAAATTTTTGCATTCAGTGGAAGTAATTTTAAAGTCTGACTTGTGTAGTTGGGGATGGTGACAGCTTGACTCAAAAACATGTACCAAAGTTACCATTCTAGAAATGAGCTGTAATCATCATCCTTCACCTCTTATGTACTCTGAATAGTCTTTGCTTTGACAGCCCAAAGACAGCTACATAGATTCTTATTCTTTTTTCTTTTTCTTTTCTTTCTTTCTTTTTTTTTTTTAGAGACAGAGTCTCACTATGTCACCCTCAGTAGAGTGCTGTGGTGTCGCAGCTCACAATAACCTCCAACTCTTGGGCTTAAGTGATTCTCTTGCCTCAGCCTCCCAAGTAGCTGGGACTACAGATGTCCACCGCAATGCCCGGCTATTTTGTTGTCATAGTTGTTATTGTTGTTTGACAAGCCTTGGCCAGGCTCGAACCCACCAGCCTCAGTGTATGTGGCTGGTGCCCTACTCACTGAGCTACAGGCACCAAGCCTATATTCCTATTCTTTAGTAGGATTTTCTTGTTTAAATATTTATAATGCATACAATTTTTAGAAAAAAATTCCTTTAAGGCATCCTGTTTTAAATTTGCAGTATACATGATTCCATTTTCAATAGGTTGGGTAGGCTGATGGTTGAATTTAAGCATCTATCTATCAGCTGTAGCTCAGTCACTAGGGCACCAGCCACATACACCAGAGCTGGCAGGTTCAAACCCAGCCCAGGCCTGCCAAACAACAATGACAACTACAACCAAAAAATAGCCAGTCACTGTGGCGGCTGCCTATAGTTCCAGCTACTTGGGAGGCTGAGGCAAGGGAATTGCTTAAACCCAAGAGTTTGAGGTCGCTGTGAGCTGTGACGCCACAGCACTCTACTGAGGGTGACATAGTCAGATTCTGCCTCAAAAAAAAAAAATCTATTGAGTTTTGCCATTCTTTACTAAGTTTTGTTTTCTTGTATGCAACTAATACTCTAAAGAATGCTTTTAATTAAGTTTTTATGACTATTATAGGCAAAATACCAGGTCCAACAATTAAATTCACAAACCCATCCTAGGAAAAGTGCTACTTCATTGCTGAATATTGCTATGATCACCTTTGGAGTATTCCCTCTGGGAAGCTGTGCACTGACACCAGCAACTAGTCCACCCTTCAAAGCAGTTTTACAATTCTTTTTCTGGAATGACCACCAGAGCTATCTTTGTATCAGGTCTGATAATTCAGTTCCTGAACTTCTCCCCCTGTGCTTACGTTGGCAGCACTGTACTAACAACTCAGTAAGATTTCATAACCTTGGTATATCAGTGTCTCACAGCTGTGTTTGTGTTCACATGTGTCTTGCTGAGTGGCATTTATTATTGTTGTGATGTGTTTTTGTGCATGCCATATGACAACAGCTCTGATGGTCATTCCAGAAAAAGTGTTCCAAAATTGCCTTGAAGGATGAACTAGGCACTGGTGTTGGTGAATAGTTTCCCAAGAGGAGTACTTTGGAGGTGACGGTAATGATATTCATCAATGAGGTACGTAGCAATTTTTCTAGGATGAGTTCATGAAATTAATTGTCAGACTTCATACACTGGATTTTTAGTAAATATTTATTTGGGACTTGACTTCTGAATGAATGAAGGGTTGAGCAGTTGTGATCATAACCTGCAATATATTTAAGTAAATATTTATTTTTAAATCATTATACTTATTGAAATTAGTTAGTTATTCTAATTAAATGTATGAGAACACTCAACAAAATTTTAATTGCAGATTTCCTTCACAGCAAGCACCAAGCTAATATCTTTGTTGATTAGATTGAAGGATTACCCTGCATATTAACCCAATACAGTTGATATTTCTAAGAAAGGACACCTTATAGTTGGGATTGCTGAAGAAGTTACTTAGCACTAGTAACTAAGAAACTAAGTAACTAAGTTAACACTAATTTGCAGTTTATTCCT
>CAUYRH010080876.1:0-27170 GCA_963574655.1 Perodicticus potto
CATGGGTCGATGGACACTTGAGCTTCTTCCATGACTTAGCGATTATGAATTGGACTGCAATAAACATTCTGATACAGATGTCTTTGTTATAATGTGATTTTTGGTCTTCTGGATATATACCTAGTAGAGGAATTATAGGATGGAATGCAGTTCTATTTTTAGGTTCTAAGTATTCTTCAGATATCTTTCCAAAAGGACCGTATTAGTTTGCATTCCCACCAGCAATGTAGTAGTATTCCCTTTTCTCCACATCCACGCCAGCATCTCTGGTTTTGGGATTTTGTGATGTGGGCTAATCTTATTGGAGTTAGATGATATCTCAAATGGAGCTGGAAAATATTCTTCTTAGCAAAGTGTCTCAAGAATAGAAGAAAAAGTATCCAATGTACTCAGCCCTACTATGAAACTAATTTATAACTCTCATATGAAAGCTATAACCCAATTAAAACACAAGAATTGGGAAAAGGGGCAAAGGAGGGCAGGGGAGAGGGAGGATGGGTGGAGGGAGAGTAATGAGTAATTGATGTGTCCACATTTACAGTGCATCTTAGAAAGGTACAGGTGAAACTTACTAAATATAGAATATAAATATCTGTACACAATAACTAAGAAAATGCCATGAATGCTATGTCAACCAGTTCAATGAAAATATTTCAGATTGTATATAAAACCAACACATTGTACCCCAAGATTACATTTATGTACACAACCATGATATAATAAAAAAAATAAATTTGCTTAAAAAAATCATCTATGTTGTCATAAATGTCATACTATCCTTCTTTTTAAAGTGTGTATGCTGTCGTATTGTGTATATATATCATATTTCCTTTAAGTCGTTGGCTGATGGACACATAGGTTGATCCTGTATCTTAGCTATTGTAAATACTGCTGCAGTGAACATGGGAATGTGGATATCTCTTTAACATACTGATTCTAAATTATTTGAAAATATACCCAGAAGTGGGATTCCTGGATCACATGATAATTTTTCGTTTAGTATTCTAAGGAACCTGAGTGTTTCCCCAAGAGTTGTGCTAATGTGCATTCCCATGAACAATGTGCAAGGCTTCCCTTTCCTCCACATAGTCATCAACACTTGATTTCTCAGTGTTTTTGGTAATAGCAATTCTAACAGACGTGAGATGATATCTAATTGTGGTTTTAATTTTTGTACCCTTACTACTAGAATTATGTTAATGATCACTTATAGTTTTATATCTGGATAATTTGTAAGTTCCAAAGGCTTTGTGAACTATTAAGCAATAATGCTTAAGATAATATAATAGTATTAATATTTTATTCCTGAAAATAACTTATGCATTTGGGCAAAGAAAGTAACTAATTAATTTTAATTTATTAGAACAAAAGAAATACTTGCCAAAGTTTCTACAAAGAAATGATCATATTTGAACATCTGTCTAATTAATGATGGACAACTCTGAACATCAAACAGTAGCATGGGTATTAGAAAAATATCATTTAGGGTGGCGCCTGTGGCTCAAGGAGTAGAGCGCTGGCCCCATATACTGGGGGTGGCAGATTCGAACCTGACCCTGGCCAAAACTGCAGAAAAATATAGTTTAATCAACACAACTTCAACTTGAAGTGTATAATTGCAATTACATTCTAAATAAATAAATATAGATAAAAGAAAGACATTGTTAAAATTGAATTCTACATGTCCGCTTAAATAGTTCCCTTGACTTTCAAGACTTTCTGATCTTAAAAAGAAATATAGTCTTATACAAATTCTACTGAGATTTCTCTAATGGACAATTTTTCATCGTTTATGTCAATATCAACAAGATATTTTCAACTATGTCCTAATTTTGGTTAATTTATGCTAATACTTCCTTAATTATAAGTCAGAACCAATTCACTGCCCTTTACGTACTTTATTTTTGCTGAATTACTTTTATATTACTTATGATATTACCCGAAAACCAGTTCACATGAATCATTACCTAATAAACATGGGAAATGTCAAATTTTAAAACCTTGTTTTGAAAATTTGACTTATCTTGTAGCATGTTAAGCAGTATGGTAAAGCTTTGTTTTAATTTTTTAATTATAAAAATGATAAAATGATACATGGATATATTTTTACATATGGATATCCTCATGCATCCAATAATAAACCTAAATATAGAAAGTTTAGTCAGCTCTTTAAAGTTCCTGAGTCTTCCTCCAAGCATAAGGTTAGATACCATTTTTACTTCTACCATTTTAGATTAATTTCACCTGTTTTGAAATCGAAGCCATGAAATAATACTCTTTGGTTTCTACCTCTCACTCTTTTTATTAATATTGTGAGTGCCACATTTAGTCACATTATTGCAATTAACTTAACCTTTCTAACGTTTACTATGGTTATTTGGCTGGTTCAAAATTTGGCTATTATAAAATATTTTTTATAAAAAATTCCTGTTATTTTGGTGAACATAAGCATTGTATTCTCAAGCATGTGATTGCTGGATTATAAGCTATAGATTTATGTCAATATAGTAAGTTCTGAACCGGATCTATAGATTACTGTAGTAAGAATTTAAATCTTACCTATACTGAGATTTTTTTCTACACATGTAAATAGTATAGATGTCTTACACATATTTTGTTAAATATGTTTTAGGTACTTGATATTTTTTACCCTATTATATACAATATTGTTTAATAATTAGACTTTCAAATTGCTCTTTGGTGATATATAGAGATGCAATTGACATTTTTGTACAGGCCTTGACTCGTGGTGCCTCACTAAATTCCCTTGTATGGACAAAGCAAAAGAGCAAAACAGCTAATAAATACTATGGTGAATCACAGAATCAATCCCAGATGTCTAACAAAACAAAGTATAAGATTTGACAGACCTGACGTGCATTGCAATAAAGTAATATCTGCGGGAGAAAAATGAGCCTAATTTGTAACTAATCAGTATTTCAGGATGACTACTAGGAGGCAGTTAAGAAGAGAACAAAAGGGGGGTCATAATTAAAAGTTGTGAACACTTGAAGAGAAACACAATCTTCAAATTAAAGACATCTAATGGGCTTAGTAAGAATGACAAATATTCTGTTCTAAAGGATTTAGATTTTTATTTTTACATTGCAATTAAACATATGAAACACTTCAACACAGTTATAAAAATACACAACATATGCATGTGCCATAATCAAATTTGCCTATTTTTTGCCACTTTATACGGAAAATAAATGAGAAATATCTTCAACTGTCTAAGAAAAAATTATCATCTTTCATCTTCTATGAAAACTAAAATAATAGGAGTATTATTTTAAAAATTCATTTGAAAATACTATACAGTAGAACGCATAAAAGAATTACAAATTCTTTGTACTCTCAGCAATAATGTAAAATGTATTGTGGGAAGAGGGGAGAGATTAAACAACACTGTAAATAAAGGAATCAACTGATTAAGACTCTATGAGTGGCAATTTGCCACTTCCAGGGCTGAGTTTTTGAGTAAAAGAAGACCCCAAATCAACAGATCACTAACAAATATTTTCAATTGCTAGTACCAAACCCATTACAATTAGACATCCACCTTTAAAAAACCATAGCCAGCCACCCTCCCAGTATCTGATCAATAAATTCCCCATATGAAATTCATTATCTTTTTGTTTTACACCCTAAATGCTCATTATCCAATACCTGGTGGGAGTTAACCATTTTCATGCGGATGATAGTAAAAAAAACATCTCAGAGAGTCCGATGAAAGGAGACAAAAGCAGAAAATTGTTCAATGTTCTGAGCAGGAGTGGGCATATTGTTTCTGTCACACTTACTGTACTCTAAGCATTTAGATATGTGAGTTTTGTTTTTAGCATTTTAATATATTTGAAAAGCTGTCATTATGTGCATAATGTAAAAAGCTAAATAATGTTCTCAAGCATCTGCTTTTATTCTTATTGATATAAATTTATGATATCCAATTTATTCTCCATAAATACAGACATTTGTTTCTGAAATTTAACACTATTTTAATTACTAAGTTTTAAAATATATTTTGATAATGGTAAAGAGAGTCTACCTTCACCACTTGCTTTTAACAGTAATGCTTAAGCAAAGGTTTTCTAATGGCCAACAGACTTCTTTATTTCATTGTGTTTACACAGGATTCTACTTAAAGTTCCTACTCACACTGAGATGTATATTTCACTGACAATCAGATAAAATACAGATTAAAAGAAAGAGTAGGAAGATAATTGAACAATCTCATAGATAAAGAGATTTTTTTTCTAGAGAATTATACAGACCATGATAACTAAATAGGAAGTAACTCTGTTCTGCTTCACCCTACTGACATGCAAAAATGATGTCAGAATATTAATAGATTGATGTTCATACTGCATCTGTCTCTGAAGCCCTTTTGGGTGCAGCTTGCATATTGTTTCTTGGGTATAAATCTAGAGTGGTTGTTGTCTTCCCTGAGTTTCCCATGTATCTGAGGTTATTGTAGGCCACTTGAGATTCAGGCATGTCCCCTATTTAGTCCTCTACTTTGATCCATCTACTCATATCTAGAGAATTACCTCACCATGCACTACGACAACCCCAAGGCAAATGCCTAGAATTTTTGTTTTCAGATGGCTTCAGGTCCCTATTCCCTTTTCTACTCCAGGATATCATGTAATGTCTTTGGGATTAAGTCAATGCTATGTTTGGGCCTTGAGGAAACAAGGAACATTATTACATATGGTCACATGTGGAACTAACCCGAAACGATATAAGGCATTCTATCAGATATTCTCCTACAAATAGAAAGTAGAACAAAGATTCATATGCTTTCCCCCCTCAAGAAAAGAAATCAGCACATGTGTGTGTTTTCACTGCCCCATCTGTTTCTCCTCAACCGAATTCACCCTAATCCTACCCTACGGAAATTTAGAGCAATTTCTACCCTGGAGAGTAGAAATCTTTAGAAAAGGATCTTCTCTTGCTCTTCCAACTTTGTCTTCTCCACCAACTCCACCAGAAAGACATTACATTTACCCTTGCTTCCTGTACATGATATGTCTCATTTCCCTACTGATATCTGACTCATTCTTGCCTTGGCCAATGATAAAAGGGCTAGAAGGACAGAAACATTCCTAAAAAAGAGAAAAATTCACTGAGAATCATCTTGAAAATTATATTACCATTATGCACAAAAATAATAACTTCACTACTTTTTAGAAGTGGGTGGATAAGAAAGGACAAATAGCAAAAAATACAAGAAAGTAAATTGGAAGCAATTATTCAACTTCATAGGGTCATCTCTTTTAATGCTCTTTCTACTTCCTTATTTTTATTTTTTATTTTATAATAATAGTTTCTTGTTCCTTCTGTATATCTCAGATCTTCATTCAGGTTAAGGCAATGAAGGTTAGTCCAGTAAAATATTGCCTGCCAAACAAAGCTGTCATAAATGACATTAATAAATACAAGATAAAAGTGTATTTTTCCCTAAATAATGAAGCATTTCAGATATATGATGAAATGTCTTGTGATGAATCAATTTGTATAAAGTGTTTCCTTTAAATTTATTGGTTATTAGAATTTAATGAAGAAAGAAGTAATTAGATAATAATAACAGGACCCTAGTTACAACATTTGTGGAAAGATCAGTTGAGATTTTCACTTCTCGCCTTCCAAAATATATTATTGAAATTAAATGATAAATATAAACATGAAAGCAAATATACATAATAGTTACACGTTTTCTTATTAGAAATGGGTCCCTAACCATAAGGCAATAGACAAATTAAGAAAGAATATAAGGCATAGATTTGAGAACTTACAATTAAAAATGCATTTTCTATCAAATAAAGCATAACCAAATAGAGGCAAAATTTCATCTTAGGAGAAAATTGTAGAACATATCTGTATCTATATATCTGTAAGTAAAGCATTATGTCCCTCAATAGAAAAATTAGCAAATTTTATAAATCCCTAGATCTAAAACAAATGCCAAATTAGCATATTAAAAATGTAAAGCTTCACCAGTAATTGTAGACAGTATTATGGGAGAGATAGATAGTAAAATTCTCTCATGTTAATGAAAATATGAGAAATGAGATAACTTTAGAATGTTAAACTGAAATACTAAATCTCCAGCAGTTGTAGCTTAAAGAAACAGTTGAACCTCCTTTGTATTAAAGGTATTTGCATACATAAAGAGGAATATATGTTAAATCAAGAAAGTAGTTATCTAGCAATTATAACAAGAACAGAAATTTATAAAGGCCAATTTGGGCAGTGTCAATACAAATTTTACCAAGAAAAGAAAAGTTCCCTGTGCACCTGACATGTTTATATATTTTGTAAGCTGAAGTTAGAAAGATATCACAAATATTACTAATAAAAAATGAATAAAATTAGAACCTATTAATCTGAATCTGTGCCCAGTCTGTAATACACATCTAATTTGATGACCCGCAGAGGGTATGTGTGGAAAAACCATGCATTGAGCTGGCCCTACTTTCTAGTATGTCTTATAGCTTATGTTATGGCAAATGATTGAATTTGCATTCTTGCAGTTTTGGGCCGGGGCTGGGTTTGAACCTGCCACCTCTGGTATATGGGACTGGGGCCGGACTCCTTGAGCCACAGGTGCCACCCATGAATTGGCATTCTTGAAAGGAATGTCTATGTAAGATGTGATAGTATATTCAAATCCCATGTTCAATAAACTCTAATGACACCACCCAGTTTAATCTTCTGAGTCTGTAGCTGAGAATAAAAACACTGTTTAGCGATGATTTACCAAAACAAATATTCCCTTGGAAGAATTGGTCATTCACCCAATTGCTTCTCCTTCCTTTAGATACTCTTTTTAAAAAGAGGTAGCTATTCTCTGGTAGATATTGCATAATAAGGGAATAAGAAAGGAAAGAAAAGAAAAGAAAGCACTTCCTTAATATATAGTACATAAACTCAGTGTATAGATAACAATGTAAGAAAAAAATACTTGTGACAGTTATAGTCTCCTATGCACGTGTGGGCATGGCTAATATTTATAACTATGATCTACTACTTATTCTGTATTCTCTTTACATTCTCTTTACATTCAACAAGAATCTCAGCTCTTCACGGTTCTTCAACTGATGGAGTGACCCAATTTTCATTCTTGAAAGATCAAGGTGGTTAGTAGTCCTGCCTGGATTGAATTGTAGTTTTCCATTGATCTTAATCATAGAACATGATAAAACTAAGAGACATCCTGAGAGCTCGCCCGTATTCTAGATATAGTCTTACCTCCACTGTGGAGTGGTAGTCCAATTTTCTATTGGTATTCTGGATCATTCACCCCTATTAACAGCATAACTCTATTCTTAGCCTGGTGATCCAAGGCCATTAGGAGCCCAGTGTTGCCATGAGGCAGATTTGACTTCCAGTTCAATGGGATCATTTCTGTGTGGTCTTCTGGAAGTATTCCACAAGGAACAATTGCTACTCAAAGCATAAAGTCAAGAAATAATCAGCAAATATTTTGCTAGCTGGCCACTGTAGGTAATGGCAAGTGGTACCACTTCAGTTTCCACCCATGATTCCTGGACCCATGGATCTTATCTATCTGAAAATCAATACATTGGATGCTGATTCCAAGAATGCAGTTTTCTAAAGAACCTAGCCCCAGTCCTGCAGGGCACTGTTTCTCATCTGATTCTGTAACTGAGTAACTAAAAGGGCACATAACTGCCTTATCAAGCCTATGACTTCTTACTGTGCTGGTGAACACAGTAAGACTAGTGAATTCCCAATGCCACACTTCTTTGGCTATGACATTCTTTGGTCAGAAGGCTTCCTGGAATACCACTGGAGTGGGTAAGGCATTTTGGAAGTCCAGGGATGACAGTGTTGGTACAAACCTGCCATGCATAGAAGGGAAATCCGTATTCATAGAGTTTATTCCAGTAAGGCCAAGTACTGGCCCTTCCATAATATCAGCACCTCAATGTATTCAACCTGCTATAAGATACATTCCTAATCACCCCTGAGGACTGGTACTATATTGGGCATTCAGTGCTGGTTTCGGCTATTGACAGATGGTGCAGTCATTGGTGGTGATAGCCATGTCAGTCTTGGGGAGTGGAGATCCATGTTGCTGAGCCCCTGAATTGCATATATTCCTGCCATCGTGGCCTCTTTGTTCATGAGCCCATTGCACAATGACAGCATTGGCTGGGGACAGAGGCTGACTGAAATCCCCATGATGAGTCTTCCAATCCACTTTAATACCAAAATCTTTTTCTGTGATCACCCTTCGGTGAGCATTTACATGGAATACAAATGCAAAGCATTTACTTTTTTACCTATTCCCCCAATTTTTCTGCAACCAGTTTTGCAATCATGTTCCTTCTAAGTCCCTCACCATTAGGGCGGATCATCGGCTGCAGCCCACTAATCAGGGTAGCCATCCCCTGGTCTCCAAGCGGGATTGTTTCCAGAGTTCCTGCACATATCCACACCCAGGAATGCTGGAGTACCTGGTATGAAATGATGCAGTATTTGCATAGAACCCGTACACAACATCATATGTGCTTTAGTCATCTCTAGATTGCTTATAATGTCTGATACAATGGAATAGTTATGTAAATAGGTGCTGTATTGTTTAGGAAATAATGACAAAGAGACAGTCTGTATATGTTCAGCCCAGATGAAATTTTTATATATAGTATTTTCAATCTAGAGAAAGGAAGCATAGCAGGACTGGGGACCACGGGTTTTTGAGCCACTTCCTCATGTACCTCACTTGTGCCCTCAGAGCCCGCTTGGGCCATGTCCCATGTAAACCACCTCATTTGATGATGGAATGTTGCTGTGCGTGTCCAGCATCATAGCTTGGTGGGTTAGATAACACCCAGTTTTTAAAAAGCTGCTCAAGTCCCATGAGTTAATTTATAACTTGGCAGCCCATGTTCCACTGTTCAGTTTCTATTAAGGCCCAGGAGCAAACCAAGAGCTGTCTGTTCAAAGAAAAGTTGTTATCTGCAGAGGAGAGCATGCCCTGGATCCAAAATCCTAAAGAAATACACTGCGATTCACCTACGGGGGCTTGCGAAAAGCTCCAAACAGTGTCCCTTCCTGCCACAGCCACTTCAAGCTCCCTCAGAACTGATGAATTATATGGCCTCAGGGGCAGAGCAGCTTGCTCAGCAGCCTGGACTTGTTTACAAAGCGAGTGTTACAGCAGAACTGATTGTATTGATTGTACTGAAGGATGGGGAACGGATTGTTGATATACTTGTACAAAAATCAACAGCAATGGCTCTGCGCCTGTGGTTCAACGGGCTAAGGCGCCAGCCACGTACACCTGAGCTGGCGGGTTCGAATCCAGCCCGGGCCCGCCAAACAACAATGGCAGCTGCAACCAAAAAATGGCTGGGCGTTGTGGCGGGCGCCTGTAGTCCCAGCTACTTGGGAGGCTGAGGCAGGAGACTCGCTCGAGCCCAGGAGTTGGAGGTTGCTGCGAGCTGTGATGCCACAGCACTCTGTCCAGGGTGACAGCTTGAGGCTCTGTCTCAAAAAAAAAAAAAAAAAAATCAACAACAATGATGGAAAGAGGAATATTACAAGAGTATACTAACTCTAGATTACTTCCCATGCTTGGGTAAGGCCAGGAGCACCACAGCTACTAAAACCAGGAGCATGTTCCAAAACAATATTGTCTGTGGAGGCTGGAAAGAAGACGCCTGACACATGCTGATTATTAGACAGCAATTGCTCATACTTTGTTTATTCACTTATCGTGGTAAAAAATAAAGACTGTTAAAAGAAATAAATGTCTTCCTTTTTTTCATAATTAGAAGTATATGTGGAAATAAATATTTGAATAAACTAAAGTCATATGTGTTTATGACTGTCAACTTGTTTCTTTTTCTTAAATAAATATTGATTTTATTAATCTAAAATAATTTTCTCAGCTATTAACATTTCCAGAGGAATTTGATCATTTGTGCTTCTCCTTTAAAAGGGAATGGTCTCTGAAGCCATGTCAGTTTCAGACTCAAAGTAAAATGTAAACCTTAATTTTTAAATCAAGGCTCTTAATTTGTTCACTTAAGAATCATATAGCACTTATAACAGGAAATAAAGGAAAATAAAATTGACTCTGATAGTGTGACTCGTGATAAGATTAGCTGGGTCCTCCATCCACACTAACTGTAACCTAGCAGTTGATAGTGAACATTCCCTCATTGAACACCCCTAGTAACAGCCCTTCTCTTTTGTCATGATGCCCAAATGTCCTCAGATAGTCTGTGAGATTAACTACTGTGGCAAGCCTGCTGCTGTGATCAAACACGTGTGAACCCTGTTGCTTCAGTTAACCATGACTTGGGAGAGGAAAAAAGTACATATATATGTATTTGTGTGTGTGAGTGTGTGTATGTGTATATAGATGAATTGGTTCCTGTGGTTGACATCTTGTACATTTCACTTCAGTTTCAATTTCATGCAGATCTGCATGAGTTTCAAACCAGGTGAAAAATCATATCATTATGGCCCAGCAGGGACACAAAATAATTTCACTGAAGCCCAGCTGGTTTGAAAATGGAGTGACTGGAAAACCAGGCAGGTCTCACATGTTGGCAGCTTTGGAAATCAAAGCTTTACACATCTCTGATTACATTTAGATTAGGATTCACAGTAAAGGTCACAAGTTGTACCCGATTTTAATGATTCCACTGTATTCCTGGAACTATCTCAAACTAGTTGCTATCATACTCGTTCGTCAACATAGAGTCCACCACCCTCATGTGGTGGAGATAGGGGCGGAGGTGGCTCTTTAAAGACCACATGCCTAAGTCAGATCGCAAAACTCTAAAAGTATAATGCATTATTTGCCATTTCATTAAAAAGTTTTCCCTCAGAGTACAGCAATTCCTCTTATCCATTATTTCATTTTCCATGGTTTCAGTCACAATTATACAAAATAACTAGGAAAACAATCTCCTATATCTAAAGAAGTCAAATTATCTAACTAAAATTAAGGTTACATTTAATCTATTTCTTTTGTCTCACTTGTATCAACTAGCTGCTTTAGCCTAATTTCCTAGACCTTTAACTATTTGTCCCAACTTTCATAAACTCAAAATTCTGGAAATTTTAATTGGTATGTGGATTCACTTTCAAAACGACTTATAGCAATAAGTTTTCAACTTGTCTCAGTTGCATCATGTTTAAGTCTTTCTTTTTGTTTTTTAAGTGTTGATATTTTCTGTAAATTTCTCAATGGTTTGCTCACCTTTTTTTTCTTTTTTTTTGGCTGGGGCTGGGTTTGAACCCACCACCTCTGCTATACGGGACCAGTGCCCTACTCCTTTGAGCCACAGGCGCTGCCCAGTTTGCTCACCTTTTGATTAGATTTAATAAAATCTGTTTTATTAATATTTACTTAATTCCTCATCCAGAATCCGTTTAAGAACTATTAATCCAGGACCTACTATGTGCCAAGCACAGTTATATGTATTGGGCAAAGATGTCTCTGACAAGTTTCCATTCTGTGGAACCTCGCAGATGAGTATAATCAAATTATATGATTATTAACAGAGATTTGGGTCAAAATAGTGTAGTGAATTATCATTTTTTGTTGCCTTTGTGCCCATTTTGAACACAGGTTTAACTTTCTCAGACAGGAAGCAGGATTTGGTCACCCTAGATACAATTTCCAGTTCTCTGCCACACCCCAATGGCTCAAGCCTGTGTCCAGAGATAAGAAATTCGACATCTCTCTCAGGTACTAGACGGGGCTTCCCACTTCCGCTGCTGCCTTTAAAGGGACCATTCAGGCATTTGTCAGTGAATTTAAAGTGACTCAATTCCTCTATATATATATATATCCACTCACTGTCTCTCCCTGCTTCTCCTCTCTGACCTCCTATATAAGGTTTCCAAGTTTACAGTATATACCCACCAGGTTCTGTAAGTACTAACAGCTCTTAAACTTCACTTTGAGGTTATGTCATTGAAGCCATCCCCACAATCCTACCTGTAATGACTAAGCTGCCTAAAGGAACCCCAGCAGGTGGATATTCTGCTAGTGATCTTTTGTGCCTGCTGAGAACAGTAACTATGAGCTCAGTTGAGGAGAAACTCCATGAAAAGTTTCATTCAAAAGAGATAGAAAGCGTGCCCAATTCTCCAGTATGAGGAGAAAGAAGTGCAGAATTAGGCTTCGTATAGAATGCAATTCCAGCATTGAGTTGAAAAAGACTGTTGCTTTCAGGGGCAACATTTTTATCTGCAAAAATGAGCTGCATTTTACACTGGAATCTCTAAGTGACCAGTCCCCTCCTAATTAACTTATTCAGGTCTTTGCTCTTTCCAAGAAAATGTCAGCATTTTAAAATCTGACATTTTAAAGGAACCAGAGCATTTTGATATCAGATCAAATATAAGTTAATTAAAATTAATCCACAAAATGTCACTAAGATAAGTGGGACAAAAGAATCCACTTTTTTTCAGTTGCAACAAATTGTTTAAGAAAGGAAAATAAATAGATAATTGTTTGGCCAAATCACAAAAGAAACACATGGACAACAACAAAGAGCTATCAAAATCAGCTTCAATCTTAAAAGAAAAGATTAGGAGGTCATAATGTCGAAACAATGAGCTGTCCTACAAATTGAATAAATTATCCTTAGGGCAGACTCATTTTATTTTCCTTATTTTACTCCAGTCATATGAACAAACATTCAAAACACAGAATGTGAGCCCAAATTGAGACTGAGAAACTCTCGTCTTCATCATCACACCACCCAGAACAGCAGCAAAAGAAGAAAGAAAGAAAAAGACCAATATTTTGGAAACTAACCTATCTATAGGACTTCAGGAAATTGAATATCTACAGAATGGAAGCATTGCTGTTTTTCTATAAATAAGTTTACTTACATATTTTTTACATATATCTTCCATTGCATGCTTGGAATAAAAGGGTTTTTTTTTTTTAATTTTTATCTTACTTTTATATACACAAACACTGTTTTGGAATACCTTAATCTTAAACTTAGCAGACATCAGCTTTTCTGTCACCCTATGGTGGTAGTATAAGGTACCTGATCCCTATCAGGGTAGGATTCCATATATATTTTATAACTAGAATGAACTGGCTCATGTATATTCAAATATTCATGCTTCAAAATAATTCATCACTCTTTTCCTTAATTTAAGCTTGAAAGTTTTCCTACCACTTTTTTTGGAGACTCTGACCCTGAAGAGACAAAAAAGGATGTGTTACCTCTCTTGATAAGAAATTTGCTGTTCTAAAATTGAATGACTATAACATGAATAACAGAGTTAAAACGTTATATGCCTTAATCATAACTGAACTTACAGTAAGCACAATTGGTGATCAAGCTGAAACGATACAGGAAAGTTAATTACAGGTGGTCCCGGATTAGGAGAAACAAAGGTTCTGTAGGTTTGTGCATTAGCTGACTATGTTTGTAAGTTGTAACAGATACATTTACGTATGACCTGTAAAACCCTCTGTTAGTACGTGCAACTGGTATGTTTGCAACTTGGAGACTTCTGCAATAGCCTCCGTGCATAAACGTGAGTTTATGTGAGACAGATGTTTGTAACTCAGGGACTTCCCATAGTAAGATGTATGGATCTTTTGCTCTATCCTCTTTCTTTACATATCCCATAATTCGACACAGTGAGTTACGTCATCCTGTCATGTGAATTATATAACACACACAATGAAGATTGACTGACCAAGCCATATTTTCACAGACCTGTCTATTGACTGTGGTTAGATACGACCTGCACATTAGAGACCTGTGTAGGACAATGAAATTTAAAAAGAATGAGGCTGGTAGACTGGCCCAGCCCATAGAATTCCTAGACAATGAGCAGTCTTTCCTAATGTAGAAAGAATGCAGAACTTCGTAATGTTTTCCTTAATTAATGTCATAATGGAGAAAGAACACATCCTAGAATGGCTAAATCAGAATTACTCACGTGGATTAAAGCTACTACATCTGTTCAACAAAGTAGCAGGTATGCTAGAAAGTTCCTATGTCAGTTTGTATTATGATTCAGTGCCATACAGCACAGTTGATAACTCTCTGCCTATAAAACTCACCACTCAGCATTCCTTTTTGCTTTTCTTTCTCCCACTGCTGCTTCTCAATTGCCTTTTTCTCAGCAGCAATCATTGTCTTCCCTCTCCATTCCCTCTTCTGACCTACAACTCCACCCAGCAGGCCCTGAATGGCACATAAGATGAAATGCCTTATAAGAGACTGACTTTTTTATTTCATTGGTGCATTTCATTTACATCCATGTGCTACATAATAGTTTGGTTAACAAAGAAGCTATATATATACTATAGTGGTTGCATAAGAGTCTAATTTAGCTAAAAATTCCTATTGCTTGGTGAGGTAGCTGACATAACTCCATAGCAGTTTGTTATCACAGATGACAGCTCCACGCGTGTTATTCCTCCCAAAGACCTTTCAGTAGCACAAAATGTGAGGGTAGAAGACAGCGATATTGATGATCCTGACCCTCTGTAGTGTATTTGTTTCTGTTTTCGTTTTAAACTAAAAAGCTTTAAAAGAAAATTAAAGAAAAAGAAAAAACCTTATAGAATATGGAAATAAAGAAAAATATTTTTGCAGAGCTGAACTATGTGCCTTAAGCTATGTTATTACAAGAGTCAAAAAGTATAAAAAATAAAGCATAAAGGTTTATAAAGTAAAACTGTTACAGTAAGATATAGTTAGGTTCTTATCGAAGAAAAAATAATCTTTTTATAAATTTAGTGTAGCCTAAATGTACAGTGTTTATAAAGTCAAAAGGAGTGCAAAATAATAGCCTACACCTTTATATTCACTCACTGACTCTCCAGAGCAATTTCCAGTCCTGCCAGGTCTATTCATGGAAAGTGCTCAGTATAATTATACTATTTTTTATCACATATATCTGATTTTTATTAAAATTGTGTTAAAATGTTATTAACCCTGTTTGAAAATGTGTAAAAAATTAAAATTATTTTAGAAATCTTTAAAAATATATTCATATTTTTGTTAAATTTCATCCTTTCATTCAGCCAAATAAAAATACATATTTTTCAATGTTAGAGAAATTTCTAGAAAATGTACACACCATGAAAAACACATTAGTAAATACAGGCATTATACCTTCATGTACATATCAATTTCAAATAAAAAAAAATTGTTTATGTAAGTAATTTCTCTCCTTCAGTGTTACCTAGACTTGTTTCTCTCCCATTAAATTTAGGACTTGCGCATATTTGGTACTTTATTGATGGTACAGGCTAGTCTTTTTCCTTTTGTAATTTTCTCCCTGCCCAGGTTAAAAGCTGTACCTATTCCGCAGTGGCACCTGTTCAATTTTAAAGCAATTCAGAAAATTACTCTTGGCTTTCATTTCTAGCCCAGTTTCAATTCTCTATATTCAACTGGACTCTTTGATTTCTTTCCCATTTCCTCATACTCTGGTTTTTCTATGTAGAAAACCAGAACCAAAGAAAAACTCTGAGTATTTTTTTCCTTGTGTTGCTTTCTCAAGTAATGGTGTGCCAGGTTTCCAATTATGTAAGGTTTTATTTTCTAAAAATGCACAGGATTGTTTATTATCCCTTCACTGTCAAGCATCATGAGTTAATTCTTATCTCACACAGCCCAACATCAGATCCAATTCCAGAGGACTAATGGCTTGTAATAAAATTTGCTAAAGAGAGGACAGAAGTTAAGTGGAAAGAGAATACTATAATCTTTGTGTTTCCTCAACGCTTCTGGGAATATACTAGGTTCTGTTTTGAGATCTGTTAAAACATAAATATTTGTGGAAACATATCCATTTCTTTAGCATAAGATCAGTGCTACACAGCTTTCATTTTGTAACGCAAATTTGGCAGTACTTTTCGCTTTCCACCAAAGCGGTTGGGTTGTCCAGAAATTAGCACACCACTTCCCTTACTCTCACACATATGAACAGCTTGGCAGTGACATGAAGACATTTATTGCATGTTGCAGTCCAGTAAGCTCAATAACAGCTGTTTAAAAAACAAAACAAAATCTTGAAAAAAAAAGTGAAGGTTCATTTCTTCTTTAAAATAGAGATTTTAAGCAACACAGTTATTCCCAGAGTGTTGATATTGGCTGGTGGTGTTAAAATTGTCTTTAGAGGATCCTCATAGTTAGCTTTTCAGCAAAAGAAATGAAATTTATAGAATAAAGCATTATATTGATATTTTCTCAATCTGTAAGGGAGATTTTAGAAGAATTGCTTTTATATATTGCTCAGTCGTCCTCTATTACTAATACATGTTGATTGAAAGATACACAAACAATCACAATCCTCAAAATAAGTGATTATTTAATATAAAATATGTTCTTAAATGTATTATAGATATTTTTGTGAAGTTAGTGAAATATTGGTTTGTCAACATTTATTGAATGCCTCCTATGCTAAGTACTGTGTGATCTTATGGAGCTCAAAGATTTGGGGAGAAACAGAGAGAAAATTAAATGAAAGTCACTGTGTAGCATGATAAATGTGACAGTGACATAGCCAAGGTGACATGTAGGCACAGAATATATCTGTTTAAGGCTGCCAGCAGTTGGAGTTTAGAAATAATCATCTCTGACTTAGCAAAATTGAGCTAGATTTAAAGAGTCAACATGTTGAAAAGAGAAGATAAGAGTTTTTCAGGAAGATTCTATGGTTGATAAGCTGTCAAGGAGTTAGGGAGATTTTGATACATAGAAAATGGAAAGTAGTGTTTTGAGAGTAGCATGCAGTGTTAAGGGACTCCTGGATAGGAAATAAAGGTGAACAATTCATCTGGAACTACTTTTCTAACAATCCCTTTTGATGCACAAAGAAGTTTGAATTTAAGTTATGAAACATAGCAAAATGCATTAAAATGATAACTAATTGACAATATTTTTGTGCCAAAAAAACTCAAGAAGAAATGGGGAAGATTGTTTCAAAGGTATGATACTAGAAGAATACAACATGGGGCATTGTTTTTGTAATAGCAAGAGCAAATCATTTTTCTTAATTAATTGAAAGAATAGCAAAATGGAGGGGACAAATTTGAAACATTTAAAATTTATAATAATTTTACTTAGCACTCTGTAGCTGAAAGGGTCTTTAAATGAATGGAAGAAAAACATAAAAAGTAAAATAAACATGTAGATAAACACATAAAATAAGCAAAATAAATAAAATATTTCAATTGTTTGAGATGTTGAGAAACGTTGTATTTATTATTCATACTCAGAAAGAGGAAAGACAAAAAATTTTTTGTCGGAAAATTTGGATACTGATAATTAGTCAATTCCTACAAATACATAGTAATTTTCTTATTAGGAGGTGGAATCTGTTTTCTCACAATGAATGAATATGGAGTGACCTTGTAATTTGTATTGACCTATGCAACACAGCAGAAGTGACATTCTTGGATTTCTTAGTTAAAGTTTAAGACGACTCATAGATTTTGCATTCTCATTATTATTTTTTTATGGTGGGGAGAGACAAAGTCTCACTCTGTCACTTTCGATAGAGTCCCCTGGTGTCATAATAGCTCACGTTAATCTCAAACTCTTGGGTTCAAGCTCTTGGCTCAGCCTCCCAAGTAGTTGGGACTATAGCCACAGCCGCTGCACCCAGCTAATTTTTCAGCTTTATCACCCCAAACACAGTCAACACTATGTAGAGCCAGAAGCCATCCAGAAAACACACACAAGATACTAGTCAATGAAATCTGGGTATTAGTGCGCAATGATTTGGCAGATGGGATTGAAGTCCCTAATTATTTTATTTGAGTTAAATAAATGGAAGTTCTTAGTGACTTGGCTTGAATTAATAAATTAGCCAAACTTTAAAATAGGTTTGAGGCATTTCCTGGGGACAAATGTAAAACGAACTGCTAGGAAGATGGCTGACCAGGGACACCAGCAGCCAGATCCTCTCAGAACAAAGGAAACATTTTAGATGAAAAGAAACAAAGAAATGATCAGAGATCATTGTAATTACAAGGAAAAAGTACTAGGACTTATAAGAGATTGCATGAGAAGTTGTGGGGCAGAACAAGACGGAGCAAGATACTAGCACAGGTCAACACCTGGGCAGAGTGGAATCCAGTGAGAAGGGTAAAATGATGGTGTGTTTCTCTCCCCTCTTACATGTCCAGAAGGCAGCAGGATACTGAGGTGCTGGACAGGCTTTCTACTCTCATGAGCCCAAAAGCTACTGCCGCCAGTGAACTTCTTGAGAACAAAGCACCAGGCTGCTAGCGTCCTGGGGGTTGCTTTTCATCAGCACAGACCCACGCTGAGAAGGCGGGGTGGGCTCTTGGGCAGGCAGTCTGCCTGCCTGCCACACCATCACGGGGAGCTCAGCTCTTTAAACTCTTGCTGACTGGCAGACACTGGAAGAGACTATCTGGGGGCAGCATGGTAAAGAAACAAAGACAGATCGTGGATCTCACATTAACACCAACTCCACAAGCAACTTTATGGCTGGGTGGGGCCACCTCAGCCTCTCCTTGGCGGCTTTCCCCAGAAGGCTGTGTGCAGACTTTGACCTCCACCCAAATAGCTACCTTACCAGTGCTTGTGGAACCTGGGGGCGCCTCATCCAACAAGCACTGCCTCATTATCCCCACACCTCTGCTGTGGTAGAGAAAAGAACCCACCTGCAGATTCTAGGGCCCTTCCAATGACAGGGGGCAATTCAGTGCTTCTTTTAACTGGCTAGAGCAGTTTCCAAGTCAGCCCTGCAGCTTGTTCTTTCCAATAAGGGATACTTACTGACGGGGAGGTGAGTTGGCATAGCGCTTTACAACATTTACTGAAAACTTGAGGAAATAAATTGTAGATGACAAAAATAAATGAAAAACTGCATCATGCTCATGGATCAGAAGAACTGACCTTGTTAAATACTCAATGTGCATATAACCCAAAAGGGGCTTACAGAGCCAATGCAATACCATGAAAATGCCAATGTTGTATTTCATAGAACTAGAAAAAATGAATAAATCTATGCTTCATATCCAACCAGAGAAGAGCCTGAATAACCAAGGCAATCTTAAGAAAAAAGAACAAATCTGGAGGTATCACATTGCCAGACTTCAAACTGTACTATAAATCAAGGCTACAGTAACCCTGGCAACATGGCTAGAGACTTAGACCAATAGAACGGAACAGAGAACCCACATACAAAGTCAAACACATACAGCCAACTGATCTTTGACAAAGCAGAAAATAATATGCATTGGGGAAAAGAAGCCCTATTTAATACATGGTGCTGGGAAAATTGAATAGCCACATTCAGAAGAATGAAACCACATCCATATCTCTTACCATTCACAAAAATTAATCAAGATGCATAAAATACTTACATATAAGGCATAAAACCATAAGAATTTTACCAGAAAATGGTGGAAAAACTCATTTTGAGATTAGCCTAGGCAAAAAAATTATGAAGAAGAGCCCAATGGTAATAATGAACATTTTATTAAATTAAATTAAATTTATAATTTACTTATAATCAAATAAATAGCATTTGATTAAATATGAAGAGCTCTGCACTGACAAGGATATAATCAGAGAAAATAGAAATATGTTACTAAGCAGGAGAAAAGATTCTCAAGCTATACATCTAATAAAGGGCAAATAACCATAATCTACAAAGAACTCAAGCAAATCAACAAGGAAAAACAAAGACCCACATTAAAAAGTGTGCAAGACGTGAACATGAGCTTTTCAAAAAAAGACACAGAAATGGTCAATAAATGTATGAGGAAATGGTCAATGTCACTAATCATCAGGAAAATGCAAATTAAAACCACGATGGGGTATTACCTTACCCCAGTTAGAATGGCTTTTATTTTTAAAAATCCCAAAATGATAGATGCTGGTGAGTATGCAGAGAGAAAGGCAGGCTACTCACTGCTCGTGGGACGGTAAACTAGTGCAACCTCTATAGACAACACTATGGAGCATCCCCAAAGACTGAAAGTAAACTTACCATTTGATCCATCTATTCCATTACTGGATACTTACCAAAAGGGAAGGGGGAGTCTTTCTATCAAAAGGACACCTTTGTATGATGTTTATTGTGGCAAAATAGGAAATTGCAAAGATATGCAATCAAGCCACATGCCCGTGGTTTCATGAAAGTATTAACAAGATGTGGTATATGTACACTAGAAATATTACTCATCCATAAATAAGGATGAATGGAGGCCTATGCACCCATTTGGATTGAATTAGAGAACATTATCCTAAGTGAGGTATCTAAAGAATGGAATTACAAGTACCGCCTATACTTGCTATTAAATTGGAACTAAGGGATGAGCACTTGAGTGCACAGCAGGAAGCAAAACTCAGAGGAAATCAAGCACAGAGAAGAGGAAGGTCGGGTAGGGGAAAAACCTACCTATCAGGGACAATGAGCATTATCTCTATAGTGGGCGCACTTATCACCTTGACTCAAGGATGATAAAACTGATAGACGTAACCCATAATATTTTGAAACGAAAAAAATCAATTTCCACTTGAGGAAATACCATCAGAGTACATGGAAAACTTCTGCCACTTCTAAAATATTATGAGTCCATTACCAATTTTATCATCACAGGAGAAATGGGTCATTATCTGCTTACATATCTTACTTAAATCCTAATTATGCAACTTGGGGTTGTAGTTAAAAATGTTTAGCATGATATTCAGCTAACTTATCTAATACTGCCATTTGACAAGTCTGCTGGCTACATGAATGAATTGTTCAGGTGTGTATACATGTGTTGTTCAAACATGCCTATGTATAGTTAGTATTATCTATTTTCTCACGTATTGTCATATCTGATAGGTCTACATGTGTTCAGTGTTATCAATAAAAGTTAAATTCCTCTGAAAGACTCTCAGACTATAACCTAACTTTGAAGTTCATCCGCCCTGGATGAAACAATCATACACGTTTTTTTAGTGGAAATGGTATTATACTTGTTTAATTAAAATCTTAACCAACAAAACTGAAAACAGTTGCTGAGTATGTGATGGCACCTTCTTCCCTGGATCTTCCTTCCGACTTCTGCCTGTGGGAAACAGAATTTAGCTCGTACACATGGAGTTCCTAACGACTCCAGGGATTCCTGTCTTTACTGTGCGATGAACTTATACTTTGCTCAATCAGCTGCCCCAGTTGCGTAAACCAATTCCATGTATTCAATTGCTCTCTACACATATAACATAATGGTGTAGACAAATAGAGACAGTTCATACACTATGTGTGTATGTGTGTGCATGTATATATCAAGAACCTGGTGTCACGTTAAAGTAAAATGATTAAAAACTGAAAACCAATCTCTGATATACCCAAATATTGTCACTGTAATGAAGTTTAATTCAGATTGCAGTGTTCTCTGACTTCTCACAGCATTTCCAGCATGCTTTCACAAGCATGATTCTTTGCTATCCATACGTGGAAAGCAGAAAGCTAAAAGTAATTCTATTCTTTAAAAAAAAAAGGATCATATTAAGGTATGATATCTCAGGCCTCAATGTTTTCCCCTGTAGATTGCAATACAGTGATTCTAATATTTTTTTCGTTTCTTTCTTTGTTTTGTTTTTTAGAGACAGAGTTTCACTTAGTCACCCTCTGTAGAGTGCGATAACATTACAGCTCACAGCAACCTCCAGCTCTTGGGCTTAGGCAATTCTTTTGCCTCAGCCTCCCAAGTAGCTGGGACTACAGGTGCCCGCCACAACACCCGGCTATTTTTTTGTTGCAGTGTGGCTGGGGCCGGGTTTGAACTGGGAACCCTCAGTATATGGGGCCAGTGCCCTACCCACTAGGCTACAGGGGCTGCCCTCTTATATTTTTCCTTGCTCTTTACTGTAAACTGTCTATAAAGTGAGTTGACTTTTGTTATCATAGCTTATGTAGGAGGTTATTGGTTATAAATGTGAGTAGTGAGGAGTGTAAAGATTTTATAGGGTTCTAAACAAACCTAGTTATTTAGAGTGTCTGATCTCAGGTAATATCTTCTCCTCAGACATACAGGCTACTCTTCTCCCTGCCAAGAGCAATGGAATATAGTTATTTGTGATGAATAATATTATGTTGCTAATTATCTTCCTACATTTCAGGAACATTTTATCTTTGAAGCAAACTAGAGAAAAATTAACTTTTTGTTTCTAAACATCTAGATGTTTTGATGTTTGGCTGTCTAATTATCGTTAGGTGTAGGAAAACATCCTGTGGCTAATAGTTGGTTTTCTCTCAAGCATTAAAATCTTTTAGAAAAAAAAATAAATAAACTGACATAGTTTTGTCTGGTAGCTAAAAAATCCTATACCTCAATTATGGAAAGTGCATTTATTTACTTAAAATGTTTTAAGACAAGGTGTTTTATCTTTTTAGGATTCACTTCAGTATGCTTTAAGAAATTTTGAAATTTTGCACCTATGTAGTATTGAAATACTGGCTTTATTTTAAACACGTTGTTTAATTTTGTATCTAACAGCCCAAGGCAAGTGGAACTGATACTTCTTTCAAAGATATTTCTCACTGAAAAATAATTCACTTGGAAAAATGATGTTGTATCTTATTTCTTGTCTTGAGGATTTAGTGGAGTATGTTTCTATGAAAACAAAAACTAGATGTACTCATCAGGTGATTTTTATCTATGATTCTTTTATTAATAAAATGCTATTGTGGACATATAGCCAACAAGAAGAAACAAAATCATTGCAATTCTTCTTCGCATAAAATGAGATTTAGAGTTGCTGTGTTTAAAAAGTTCAGTTTCATCACGAGACCATGTCCACTAAGTACACATTTTAAAAGTTTAACCTTAAACATATGGAGAGTTACTGTGGCACTTTCATTTCTAGTCAAAATCCTCTTCAGGAGAATGTGTCTGGTGATATTACAAGTGATTTATATAAGAAAATATGGCCAGTGAGACAAACTAATGGATTTAACTTAGCTTATTTCCCAAGGGAATTTTTACTCTATATTCAGTGTTATCCTACAGCCATGCTTTGTTCATATTGAAATGGAAAAACTTGAGTAAAAGTGTCTTCAAAGACTTTGCGTAATCCCTGCCCTTTTTATGATGTCGATCCTTTCTTTGGCTTTCATGGTTTCATGGATCCTGAATGCATTTTCATAATTTTGAGGCTCTTGGTTAAGTGTCAATAAACATTTTTATTGGTCATTAGGGTTTAATGATCAATAATCAGATTTTCATATTGGATATTCATGACACAAAACAAAGTCACAAAGAATCTTAATCATACCTTTGTCATAGTATCATTCCAACTATGTAGAAATTTAAACCACAACTAAGCTTACATCCCAGGGATCTAAGAATAGTTCAACATACGCAAATCTATAAACATGATTCAGCACATAAACAGAAACAACCAACAACAACAAAAAAAATATGGTCATCTTAAAAGATGCAGAGAAAGCATTGGATAAAATTTAGCACCCTTTTCTGATAAGAAACAAAATGGGCATGAACGGAACATTTAAAATTACAAAAGTCAGATAACAGAAACCCACAGGCAAAATCATACTGAATGGGGAAAAATTTAAAGCATTACCACTTATAATTGGAATGAGAAAAGGTTGCCCACACTCACCACTTTTATTTCAACATAGTGTTGGAAGTCCCAGCCAGAGCAATCGGATAAGAGAAGGAAACCAGGGGTATACAAATGGAGACAAAAAGGTCAAACTATCACTCTTTGCTGGTGATATAAACTTATATGTAGAAAAATCCCAAACATTCTGCCAAGGGAATCCGTGAATTGATAAATGAATCTGACCGAGACTCAGGATACAAAATCAGTGTGAATAAAACCCATACCATTCCTATGTACTAGCAACAGTCAAGGTGAGAATCAAATCAAAGGCTCAGTACCTTTCACAAGAGCAATAAAAAAATAAAATACCTAGAAATATATTTATCCAAGGAAGTAAAAGACTTGTACAGAAAGAACTATGAGTTACTGAAGAAAGAAATCAGTGGAAAAATATTTCATACTCGAATTGGCAGAATAAACATTGTTACAATGTGTGTACTTTCTAAAGGAATCTACAGATTCAATGGAATCCCATTAGAATGCCAACATCATTTTTTTCAGATCTAGAAAGATAATTCAATACTTTATATGAAACCATAAAAGAGGCTGAATAGCAAGAGCAAGAAAGAAAAATCAGGAGGTATCTCTTTACCAGACTGTAGTCGTTTATACTACAGTCCTGCAGTAACCAAAACAGCACAGTACTTGCATAAGAACAGAGACACACAAGACCCAGACAAGGAACCATCTTCATATTTCCAGCTGATATTTAACAAAGCAGACAAGGCATTCACTGGGGAAAATAATCCCTACTCCATCAGTAGTGCTGGGAAAATTGGATAGCCACAGTAGAAGACTGGAAACAGGATCCATATCTATCACCATTCACAAAAATATTAATTCACAATGGGTACCAGCCTTAAACTGAAGGTATTAAACTGTATGAATTCTAGAAGAAAACGTTGGGAAAATTCTCATGGACATTGGCCTAAGCAAAGAATGTACGAAAACCTCAAAGGCAATCATAGCAATGACAATGATCAGAAAATGGGCTCCACTATTGGGTATTTACTCAAAGTAAAAAAGGTATTTTAGCAAAAAGACACATACACTTGAATATTGATTGTAACAGAATTCATAATTCCAAATATGTGGAACCAACCCAAGTACCCATCAACACATGAGTGGATTTAGAAAATTGGTATGTCTATCATGGAGTCCTACTCATAAAAAAGGTGAACTAATAATCCCTTTTGTAACAAGCTGGATGGAACTAGAGACCATTCTTCTAAGTGAAGTTTTGCAAGAATGGAAAAAAAAAATCCACATGTACTCACTACTGAATTTGAACTAAGTGATTGACACCCAGGTGCATATTCAGTAGTAAAACTCAATCAAAAGAAAGCAGGTGGGAGTAAGTAGGAGGGGAGAAGTCATACCTGACAGGTATAATGTATACCATCCTGGTGAAGGGCAGATTTACAACTTGAATCCAAACTGTACAAATGCAGTTCACACAACCAAAACATTTGTACCCCAATAATAGCCTAAATAAATAAAAGAAGGTAGACATATATAAACAAACATATATGACATCTAGTTAAGTCCAACAAAAAAACATGAAGCAGTCCAAGGAAGACCATGCGTGTGGTAGGTGGGGGGGAGGAGAGATGCTCCTTTACGTGGAGGGGTCAGGACGGTGTCCTTGATCAGAGGCTGCATTTCCAACCTCATGTGGTGTGTGGGCTGTGTGCGCGTGTTTGAGTGCACAGGCACAATCACTCACCTGTTAATGTCAGGGGAGAACAGAAGAAAGTCAAATGATGGGGAACATGTAAGAAGCACTTGGCAAATTACTCAGCACTCTATGAACAGAATGTATAATTATCATTGTTATTATTGTCTAAATTCTTAGCTAAGAATTCTTAGCTTGACTTATGAAATCCTTAAAACACAAGCTTCCAACCCACTTTTCTAGTTTTATCTCCATTCCCCTTTATAAATCAAACTTCCCAAATAGAATTTCCACTTAAAAAAGTAAAAACAAATGAATTTTCAAGCACTGTTCTGACCTTTCTGGTAAAATTATAATGTTGCTTAATTAAATACACACACACACACACACACGGAGAAATTTTGGAAACCTCTGGGTCGATGTGAGTAAAAAGTATTTCTTAGAGGATTTAAGAAATCTGGAGCATCATACATACTGCAGAGCAATTGTAAACTGCCACGCTTTGAGAACATAAAATGGTTATTTTTTTAAGCTCAAAAATGCACTGCTGTGTGACCTAGAATCTATATTTAAAATCTATCCCACAAAAGAAAATGTGTTGATATTAAAGAATGTTTTTGTAGCATTTTTTTATGGTGGCAAAAGAAAGCAAAACAAACTCTGATTGTCTTTCAGAGAAAATCAGTAGAATAGTTTTTGTATATTTACAATGCAAAACTTGAAGATATTAAAAAGATAATAAGTTAATCTGCAGATATTAACCTGAAGCTGTGTCTGCTTTTTCGGGTAAAATAGAAGTTTGTCAAATAACGTATATTACGTGGTCCCGTTTTACACAGTATGTTGGTTAACACATTAAAACATTTTCCAAATGGAACCACAGGGAGGGATTTATATGTGTTACCTAATGTAATCCCCCTTCCAATTATATAATACAGAATTTTTATCATTCTTATTATAAATTGGAATCTGAGCCACAAAGAGGTTGAATAATTTGCCCATGGTGTTCACAGGTAATGAATAGTGAAGTCGCTTGATTTTTAGGGTTTTGAAAATTTCAGAAGGGGTCTGTAGGTCCTTTAAAGAAAACACCCACGTGTAGTTGTCCTCATTTATCTGTAGTTTTATTTTCAATGGTTTTTGTTACCTGTGGCCAACTGCCACCTGAAAAATAGGTAACTACAATACAATAAGATATTTTGAGAAAGACTACATTCAAATAACTTGTATTACAGTAGACTGTTACACTTTTTCCATTTTATTATTTGTTAGTGCTGTTAATCTTTTACTGTGCCTAAATTATAAATTAAATTTTATCATACATACGTAGGTTTAGAGAGAATAAAAACCCAGTACATTTTATATAGGATTTGATACTATACACAGTTTCAGGAATCCAGGGGGGGGTCTTGGAATGTATTTCTCTATGAAGAAGGGGGGATTCTATCGTTCTTGAAGCTTATAACTGCTTTCTTTTGTTATAGTTTAAATGTCATGCATGAGCTTTGAACTTACTGATTTTATCATAACATTTGCCAGCATCTCATGAGATTCTAATGCACACAATAAGAAATAGCCAGATGGAAGTATTTTGTGCTATATAGTTGGTTGAATAAATATACCCACAATGATGAATTAAATGACATACAGGCAGTATTCAAAAAATAAAAAGTCATATACTTCTGGATTCTACTACTGGCATACTATGAATAAAAATATACCCAGAAGACCAAAAAACACATTACAACAAAGATATCTGTACCAGAATGTTTATTGCAGCCCAATTCATAATCGCTAGGTCATGGAAGAAGCCCAAGAGCCCATCGACACACGAATGGCTTAATAAACTGTGGTAC
>CAUYRH010080880.1:0-24753 GCA_963574655.1 Perodicticus potto
AAAGTCTCTTGAATGTTATCGCAATCAGGTTGATGAAAATATCTCTGATTGTATCTGAAGCCCGTACACTGTACCCCATGACTGAATTATTGTACACAGATATGATTCAATAAAAAAAAAACAAACACACACACACACACACAAAAGAAACATACCATTGACTCTTAAGCTCCATTTCAGTATGTTTTAAATCACCACAGCTACAATAACTGTCTTTAAGATTGTGAGTGAAATTGCCTGATCTTTTTCTTACTACTATTTTGTTTTCTTTTTTTAGAGACAGAGTCTCACTTTGTCACCCTCGGTAGAGTGCTGTGGCGTCACATCTCACAGCAACCTCCACTCTTGGACTTAGGTGATTCTCTTGCCTCAGTCTCCCGATTAGCTGGGACTACAGGCGCCCACCACAATGCCCAGCTATTTTTTGGTGCAGTTTGACCAGGGCCAGGTGTGAACCTGCCACCCTCAGTATATGGGTCCAGCGCCCTACCCACTGAGACACAGGCACCGCCCTCTTACTACTTTTTACTTAATGCCTCACTTCAGCAGTGTGGGGCCTTGCGTAAGAACAGCATGAATTAAATGGGTAAACATGTGCACAGGTAATGTGTAAGTTTTTATTAGTATCAGGTTTCTATGAATAGTTCTAGCATTGAAAAGCTAGTACACCTTTTATTTTGAAATAATTATAGATTTGCAGAAGGTTGTAAAGATAATACAGAACAAGTATATACAAATATACTTGTATATTACTTCTTCTTCCTGATGCTAACATAGTGCAAAACTGCAAAGTAGTATTAGAACTAGGATGTTGACACTAATTCAATCATGATATTTCCATTCCCACAGAGATCTCTCATAATGGTTGCTGTTTTACAGCCATTTCCCTTCCTTCCTTCTCTCTCCTTAACTTCTGGCAGCCATTACTTTCTTCTCCATTTCTACAATTTTGTCAGTACAGGAACGTTTATAAATGGAATCATGTATACATACTATGTACCATTTGAGATTGGATTTTTTCACTCAGCATAGTTCTTTGGAGATTCATGCTGTTTATGTGTATGAACATTCTTTTTTATTGCTGAATAGCATTCCACATTATGGATGTATGAAAGTTTAAGCCATTCACCCACTGTAGGACATTTTAGTTGTTTCTAGTTCTTACAATTAGAAATAAAGTTGCTGTGAACAACTGTGTATAGGTTTTTGTGTGGACATAATGTCCTTTTATGACCTTGGTAATTGTCTTCCTGCAATCTGTTTTATATAATATTAAGGCACAACCTTTTTTCCTTTTTTTTTTTTTACTATTATTAGTGTTTGCATGGTATAGTTTTCATCCATTTTCTTTCAACCTTCCTATGTTGCTATATTTGCAGCACATTTCTTGTAGACAGCATATAGTCAGATTATGTTTTTTAATCTCGTTTAATATATTTGGACCATTTATGTTTAATAATATGTTAGAATTTGCTTGCCATTTTATTTTTGTTTTCTGTTTGTACTTCTGTTTTTTGTTTTTATTGTGTTGTTTTTCTTGGTTTCTTGTGGATTATTGGAATTCCATTTTGATTTATTTATGGAGTTTTTGAGTGAGTCACTTTGTAAAGCTATTTTAGTGGTTGCTCTATGTTGTTCTCCATAACCTTCAGATAGTTGTTTATGTATGTATGCATGTATTTATTTATTTTTGAGACAGAGTCTATGTCACCCTTGATAGAGTGCTGTAGCATCACAGCTCATAGCAACCTCAAACTCTTGGGCTTAAATAATTCTCTTGCCTCAGCCTCTCAAGTAGTTGGGACTACAGGCACCAGCTACAACACCCAGGGATTTTTTTTGTTGTAGTTGTCATTGTTGTTTGGCAGGCCCTGGCCGGTTTTCTACCCACCAGCCCCGGTATATGTGGCCGGCGCCCTAGCTGCTGAACTACAGGCACCAAGTCAGTTGTTTATGTATTTTGATCAGAGTTTATAGTTGTAATCTATAGGAAGCTGGTCCAAAAGCAGCTTACTCCGTCTGACGGAAAACTGCTTAGTATTATTTTAAAATTAGTACATCATGATTAATTTTTTTTCTGCTTTTAGTAGAGATGTGGTCTCACTCTTGCTGATCTTTTTTTTGAGACGGAGTCTTACTCTGTCACCACGGGTAGAGTGTCATGGTGTTACAGCTCACAGCAACCTCAAACTTCTGGGCTCAGGCGATATTCTTGCCTCAGCCTCCCTAGTAGCTAGGACTATAGGTGCACCCCACAATCCCTGGCTAGTTTTTCTTTTCTTTCTTTCTTTTTTTTTTTTTTTTAGTGGGGACAGGGTCTTCTTCTTGCTTGGGCTTATCTTGAACTCCTGGGCTCAGGCTGTCCCTCCATCTTGGCCTCCCAGAGTTAGGATTATAGGTGTGATTATTTCTAGTTTTTAATTCCAACTGTTAACCACTGCTAGCTACATTACACTTTACCTGGAAGCTGTAATCATATAAATGCTACTCTCATTTCTTCTTGACCTTGTGCCACACCTGCCTTCCCAATTCTTCATATCCCTCCCTCTTCCTGAGCTTTAGAAAGTAACTGGAGGAAGAATGGCATACCTTACCTGGAAAAGGATTTTTTCTGCTACACTTTGGCATTCCTTGGCAGTCCTTTTTTTTTTTCCATTCAGAATATTTTTTTATTTGCAGATAATTTCTGACTTACAGAATGCAAGAAAAAAATAATATAAAGGGTACGTACATTTATACTCTCTATATTTTTTTTACCATATTCACTTTAACATTTGCATTCTCTTTGTACTACAGTATGTGTGTAAGTACATGTGTCTATATATGAATGTATAATTTTTTTCGGATCCTTTTGAGTACATATTAAATATCTTATAGCTTTTTATCCCAGAATACTTAATAGTTCGAAAAAATAGGAATCTCTCCCTATTTAAAACAAAAAAGTATACTCAGAGATGTGTCCCTCTTCCACCCCATTGCCTTTCCTTGTAGGTAACCAGCTTTATTGTATTCTGATTATCCTTCCAGTGATGATTTTTCTATAAGGATAAGTAGATTTATGTATGTTTTCTTATTTTCTCTTATGAAAAGTTGTCATACTATATGTTCTTTATTACTTTGCTTTTTTCAGTTAGCAATATTTCTAGAAATCACTGCATATGAGTTCATAGCAACTCTTCTCTTATTCCATTATAGCTTTATAGTACAGTTACCCTCAGTATCCTTGGGGCATTAGTTCCAGAATTCCCCCTTGGGTACCAGTATCTTTAGATGCACAAGTCCCTTATATAAAATGTTGGAGTATCTGCATATACAAATATGTATACAGGAGTATACATATCCTCCTATATACTTTAAATAATTTCTGGCTTACTTATAATATCTGATAACAAAATAAATGTGATAATATTGGTTTTAATTTGTATTATTTTATTGTTGTATTGGGATTTTTTTTTTTTTTTTTTTTTTTTGAGACAGAGCCTCAAGCTGTCACCCTGGGTAGACTGCCGTGATATCACAGCTCACAGCAACCTCCAATTCCTGGGCTCAAGAGAGTCTCCTGCCTCTGCCTCCTAAGTAGCTGGGACTACAGGCGCCCACCACAACGCCTGGCCATTTTTTGGTTGCAGCCGTCATTGTTGATTGGCGGGCCCAGGCTGGATTCGAACCCGCCAGCTCAGGTGTACGTGGCTGGTGCCTTAGCCCATTGAGCCACAGGCGCCGAGCCTATATTGGGATTTTTAATTTGGGGGGAATATTTTTGGTACACTTGGTTGGTTGAATCTGCAAATATGGAAGCTGTGGATATAGAGGGCCAGGTATACCCCATTCTGTATATGTACCATACTTATTCAGCTGTACTTGGACATTTAGGTAACTTGCATTAATTTCAAGTTACAAATAATCTTTCACAAACAACCTTGTGCACACGTATTTTTCCAATAGTTGGAGGTGCATCTTCAGGGTAAATTTCTAGAAGGTGGATTCCTGGGTGGAAGGGTAAATACACGTGTGTAGATTTGTAACATAATTGTCAGATTTCTCTCTGTAGAGATCATAACATTTTGTATTTATATGAACAAAGTATGAATGAGTATGTGCGATTCCATGCATCTTCTCGTTCAGAGTTATGTTTTCAAGCTTTTGAATTTGTTATCTTAGTGTAGTTTGAATTTTCTTGGGAGTCTTTTTTTTTTCTGTTTTTTTGTTCTTGGTTTGTGTTTCCAGTTACTTAAGTCCTGTTACTTCACCACACCCCAGCCCCAGACACAGTTTTGCCCTTTTATTTCTTCACTTTGAAGATTTGAGTGAAAAATTGGTTATCCACAAAACCGCTGGCATTTCTACCCAAACACTTGCTTTCTTCCTTTTACTTTTTTCCTAGCTCCTTAAGAACAGAGGCTTCCTTGTCTTATTTTTTTCTTTACTCTTAAAGAAGACCTTTTTTTTTTTTATCTTTTTCCCATATTATCTCCTCTAATTTCTGAAATATCTGTATTTTTGGCCCTTCTTCTGCTTTTAGGTATGTCCAGTTTCCTTTAATGTGACAGAAACTTTTCCTAAATACCTGAACTGAATGTCTGTGTTGCTGTTTCTGTGTCTATTATTTCTTTTCCTTTGCAATGCTCTTTCCACCTATGGGAATTTTAGGATGTGAATGGAAAGCTACTTGAAGCTGTTAAAATGCTTTGGAAACCAATTTTTGTCTGAATTGTACTGTTTTGCAACTTAGTTTTTTGTACTTCCAGTTAGACTATTTTTAAATTTTTATTACATGTAATACTATCATGGTCTCTCATGTTGGGGCTCTCATCAGTTAGTCCTAACAGATTGCTATAGCTAATCCTGCCTATCCATTTTCCCTGCTCAAGTTCTAGAATAATATAATTTTATTTGAGTATTTTCATATACATCTCTAAGACTTAATCACAATACCATCACACCTGACAATAATTTATAGTAACACTTTAGAATTTTCAAATAATCATTCGTTATTTATATTTATCAGTATCTCTTGGTGTCACTTTTATTACAGTTTGTTTGAATTTGTTGATATTTTATGTTTTCTTGATCTATAGGTTCCCTATTCCTTCCCTTTCTGTCTGTTTAGCTTTCTAATAGCTTTTTCTCTATTATTTTTATTTGCTGAAAAGATACTTTGTTTTGCAGTTTCCTTTAGTCTGGATTTTGCCGTTTGTATTCTCATACTTTCTTTTATATTGTACTTCTTTAGGTAAAGAATACTAAATTGATATTTGGATCTGGAGACTTGATCATATTCAGGTTCAAGTCTTTTTTGGTTTTGTTAACGTTTGTCAGGGCTACATCTCTCATGAGACACATGGTGTCTGATTGTCACTCTTCAGGGGGTGCTCTGTCTTAAATAGTTTCATTAGCTCATCAAGACTTAGTGGCACTAGAAGTTATATTTCCTTAGGGCTTCTTATAGCAGTATGAGTATTTAGCTTGATAAATAGTTAATCACTTGATGGTGCTTTTGAAAATTGCATATTATTCCAGATTCATAACAATGTAGATTTTGAACATTGTGAATTGGTCATCACCTTGGCAGTTTCTTGCCCTGAAATTAAGAGTTGTGTTTCTCCTGTTTGATTTTGCAGGTCTTTCCTTTTTCAGATATCTGAAGCATGGAGTGTGATTTTAAGCTAATTAATTAAAAAGATATTATTTCCCACAATGTTAATAACTTTGTTAACCTGTTTATATTTGAAAAAATGATTTGGTTCCTCAGTAACAGTTAAGGCTGTTTGACTAATCTTTGATAATTTTGCATATTATAGTAGTTGTCATTATAATAGTTTTTTTTTTTTCCCATAGAACATTCCTGATGTAGATGAAGAAGGCTATAGTATTAAACCAGAAGCAAATCAAAATGATATCCTTTCTTTCTCTGGGCATTTAATGGATTGTGTTAGCATAGTAATAGATGGTTATAATAAAATAATGTATTACTTAAAGTTGGCTCAGATTTTTAATTAATTGTAATAAAATATGACTCATTCTTCATTTGACATGTTTTAAGAACAGAAGTTAGTAGTTTTGGGCAGTGCCCGTAGCTCAGTGGGTAGGGTGCCAGCCACATACACCCAGGCTAGCAGGTTTGAACCCAGCCCGGGCCAGCTAAATGGCAATGACAGCTGCAACAAAAAAAAAACAGCCAGGTGTTGTGGTGGGCGCCTGTAGTCCCATCTACTTGGGAGGCAGAGGCAAGAGAATCGCTAAAGCCCAAGAGTTAGAGGTTGCCGTGAGCTCTGACACCATGGCACTCTATCAAGGGTGACATAGTGAGACTCTGTCTCAAAAAAAAAAAAAAAAAAAATAGAAGTTAGTAGTTTTATTTCCATTAAAGTCTATATTACTGTTAAGATTTTGTTCCTTTCTATAAATGTGTGGAAAACTTGTTAAACGCTAAGGTAATTTAAAAATTAAATTCTTTAACTGATACTCACATACCAAAGAGAATCATTTCTATTCATCTAGTGATTCTGACTCTGAAGATGAAGAACCAAAGAAGTATAGGATAGAAATCAAGCCAATGCATCCAAATAACTCACATCACACAATGGCTTCTTTAGATGAATTAAAAGTATCTATAGGAAATATAACACTCTCCCCAGCAATATCTGTAAGTAAGAAATCTTTATTTTTCCTACCCCATCACCCTGTGTCTGGTTAATTTTAGGAATAATAAAAAATGAAACCTCACTTAACAGTTGTTAAGCATGTTCAGATGAGGAAATATTTATAATTTTTTTGTAGGCAGATAAACTTAATGAGTTTGGCTTATTTTTGCCTGCTTTTGAAAATATTGTGTAAGAAAGTGAAGATGTAGAAAATTCACTATTTCTGCCATTTTTTATATCTTATAAATAGTGCTATATATCTCAGGAAGAATTTTGTGAACTAGCAGTGTTAATTTTTTCCTCATCTAATTTTAAAGTTTCATGTCCTGTGGATCTTATGTAGAAAGGAATGATATAAAAATGAATTTAAATATTAAATTTTATCCTTGCTTTTTTTGTCTGTTACTATACCATTTGTTTTCCTATACTTTTTATACAAGGAAAGGCAAAGATGGGATTTCTTAGTGGTATGGTTAATTCTTCAAATCTAAAATACCATACTTAATAGCTTTTGAGGAATAAATAAAACATTACCATAATAAATTTTTCCAGTGATGTAATATTCTAAGTTCAGAAATATTGCATTATGGGGGAAAAGCAAGTCTTAGAATAACAATTAATTATATCTATACATGATCATCATAATTGATATTAAATTTGTCTTTGGTAATAGAGAATAAAAGTTCTTACTATTCCATGTTGTTATCTAATGATTTATTTTAACTAGTCTATTTGTTTGGAAACAATTGTTTTTGTCTGATGCACTTTAGAATTTTAGAACTGTTATTTCTGAAGTGAGGTTTTATTGTACCATTACTATTTAACATTAAGACTAATTATGAATTATAGAGAATTGCTTAAATATATGGTGTGTATATATATGAAGTTGGAGAGTGTGAATGATTAAAAATTTTTCTTGTGGCTCGGCGCCTGTGGCTCAACAGGCTAAGGCACCAGCCACGTACACCTGAGCTGGCGGGTTCGAATCCAGCCTGGGCCCGCCAAACAACAATGACGGATGCAACCAAAAATGGCCGGGCGTTGTGGCGGACGCCTGTAGTCCCAGCTACTTGGGAGGCAGAGGCAAGAGACTCGCTTGAACCCAGGAATTGGAGGTTGCTGTGAGCTGTGATGCCACAGCACTCTATCCAGGGTGACAGCTTGTGGCTATGTCTAAAAAAAAAAAAAAAAAAAAAAAAATTTTTTTTCTTGTATAAGGCCATAACTAATTTTAAAAATATATGTAAATAAATAAAAGCCTGGAGTAATCTATGCCAAGACAATAGATATCTATCTCTGGGTAGTAAAATGTTTTTAATTTGTCTTTTTTGCAGAACTCTGTCTTTTCTATTGTTTTTAAAACAGTGAGCATGTATTAATTTCATACTCAGAAAATAAGTAATAATCAGAAAAATTTTAATAGTACTAAATTTGAAAAGATGATATATTTTTGAGTATTTTTTTTTTTACCTAGTTTGCTAAACTTTGCCCTCCAGTAAATGTGTTTTAAGGTATATATGTTTTAAATATGATTCAGAAGGGCTAGACAAATTATTAGAGCAAGAACATGGATATTTAAAATTCTAAACTGACTTTTTTTCCCTTCCATGTACTACTAGAGACACAGTCCAGTAAGTACAAGATTTTGCATCTTTGCCCATTGACTTATCATTGTAATGTTTAAACATTGATTTTTAAAAAATATTTGTACTAAATTTTTAGATTGACAAGTTAAAATACCTTGCTTTAGATGTTTTAATATTTTTAAAACATTTTATTGGAAGTTAAAAGTATCTATTTTTTTCACTGTAAAAAAAAAAAGCTCCTCAATGTTCTATATATGTTTTATGTAAATATACTTCATAATTGAGCAGATATCCTAAAAAACAAGTTAAAATTAGTTCCAATATTAACATTTTATCAAATATTTCGTTGTTAAGGTAAATTATTTGTTTAATTACCTAGTTTTTGCATTTCTATTTTAGGTACAGATGAATCGAAATTCATCTAGTAAGTTTGACATTTAAATTGTTTTTTTTACTCTATTAAAATTTATCATGCAGTTTGTGTATCTTACACCCTAATGGTAGCTATAGAAATAAATGATCTTTTCTTGTCTTGAGCCTTAATGACTAGCTAGAATTATACTTATTTTAAACAGAAAAGAATTTATCTATATTATTTCTTTTAGAGCTAAGAGACATACTTTAACTTTTTAATACATAGCTACAGCATTTTTCAGAAATCAACAAAGCCAGAAAGTAACTTCTGATTAAGAATGTTAAACTGTTTCACAGGCTTACTCTTTCTCATGAGCCAGAAGGTAGTTATGAGTAATTTTAGTTTTCTCTATTTTTAAGTCATATCACAATTGAAATTTATATGGTTTTGAATATAGTAACTTAATTATACTAAATATTTTCTAGGATGTTAATATCCTTTGCAGAGTCATGCATTAAAAATAACAAGAGTTGTGGGAAAAATAGTTGAGGCGGCCCATTTGAAAGCTATGTACTTTTGATAAAAGAATGCTTAATGGGCAGCACCTGTGGCTCAGTGAGTAGGGCACCAGTCCCAAATACTAAGGGTGACAGGTTCAAAGCCAGCCCCAGCCAAACTGCAACAAAAAATAGCTGGGCGTTGTGACGGGTGCCTATAGTTTCAGCCACTCAGGAGGCTGAGGCAAGAGAATAGCCTAAGCCCAGGAGTTGGAGTTTGCTGTGAGCTGTGTGATGCCACGGCACTCTGCCGAGGGCAATAAAGTAAGACTCTGTCTCTACAAAATAAAGAAAAAAAAGAATGCTTAACAAAAATTATATCAATCCTAATAAAAATTCTAGTACAGTTAAAAAGATCTATTTATATTCATAATAAATACCAAAATAAAAGTAATGATTTTACTTTTCAAAAGAAATGCCTGTGCTTAGTGAGTAGGGCGTAGGCCCCATATACCGAGGCTGGCGGGTTCAAACCCAGGCCTGGCCAAACTGCAACAAAAAAATAGCCGGGCGTTGGGCCAGGTGCCTGTAGTCCCAACCACTCAGGAGGCTGAGACAAGAGAATCGCCTAAGCCCAAGAGCTGGAGGTTGCTGTGAGCTGTTATGCCACAGCACTCTACTGAGGGCGACAAAGTGAGACTCTGTCTGTAAAATAAATAAATAAATAAAATAAAATAAAGAAGTGTTAATGGTGGCTTAATGATAGAGGATGTGAGAAAAATGAGGATACGTGAAGCTCAGTGTTAATGGAGATGAGAGTAAAATGCAGAAAGATTGGAGAACAGGACACTAGACATTTTGAGGGAGAAGAAACATCCAAATGGAGCCAAATGAAGATGGTGTGAATGAGCATCATGTACAGTGTGGTCCTCCTCCACAGTTACCCATATTGGTGTACTTTGCATTCATCAGCTATTGGGGAGGCAAAACATTAAGGTGCAGGGAAAATTGCTTATGCCCTACCTAACCTGACCTTTACTTTACTAATGGTCTTCCCTGTTTAGCACTTGCTTATGAAATGAGTGACATTATAAATGCAAAAGTAGCAAAAGTAACTACCTTAAAAAGAAGCTGTTGCACTAGGTTGCTATAAAATTTTTATTTTTTCAAAGTAAGATGTCCTTCAAGAGTTATTATAATAATTACTTTTGGTCAATGTAATAATCACTAATGAAATTCCTAGAACTTGAAAAATATTTTTGTGATTCATTAGTTAAAATTCTTGAGTAAAATTTAGGTATTTAAACATTTCTTCTAATTTTTGAAGTTGTGGTTCATATTTTCTCTCTTCTAAACAGCAGTTTTATTTTAATGAATATCATTGTTTAGTTGATTTAAGTAATTTCTTACTAGAGATGTTAGAACAGATAAAAGGTTAGTAGAAATTCTGCTATTATTTTAATATGCATGATAGAAAGTTGTTATAAGTACATTTACCTTTTCTTTATAATTATATTAAGTGTTTTCAGTTCCAAAATTTATTGTTATAATATTGGGATATATGTGTAGTTTTTCTTTTCATTAAAATATTTTATTTCTCACATTATTAATTTTTTCATAATATTTTAATTTTTAATCAGATGAGGAGTTAACAAAGTCAAAACCATCTGCTGTACCCAATGAGTAAGTTCTGTGTTTTAATTTTTTAAAAAAATGATTTTATTTTTTAGAGCAGTTTAAGGTTCATGGCAAAATTGAATGGAAAACACAGATAGTTCCCATATATTCCCTGTCCCTACATATGCCCAGTCTCTCTCACCATCATAATCCCTTACCCAAAGTGGTATATTTGTTACAATTGATGAACGTTGTAATTGACACATCGTAATCACCCAGAGCATATAGTTTACATTAGTGTTCACTGTTGGTTTTGACAAATATATATTGATATGTATCCATCATTACACTATAGTATCAAAAAGAATATTTTTAAGTGTCCTGAAAATCCCGTGTTTTACCCATTCATCCTTTTTTCCATGCCACATTTAAATTTTAAGTATCCTTCTTTTGTCCTTTTTTAAAAGAGTTTTATTACCTTTGCAGTGTCAATTCTAGTAAAATGTTTTTTTTGTTGTTGTTGTTTTTTGTAGAGACAGAGTCTCACTCTATCGCCCTCGGTAGAGTGCTGTGGAGTCACAGCTCACAGCAACCTCCAACTCCTGGGCTTAGGCAATTCTCTTGCCTCAGCCTCCCAAGTAGCTGAGACTACAGGTGCCCGCCACAGCGCCCGGCTAATTTTCGATGCAGTTCGGCCGGGACCGGGTTTGAACCCGCAGCCCGTGGTATATGGGGCGGGCACCCTACTTGCTGAGCGCCGCCCCTAGTAAAATGTTTTTAATCATCCTGTTTTTCTACACTGTGGAATGCCATGTTGGGATTTTTAGATGTTTAAATTATTTCTCACTTGATATTTCCTTTTAAAATGATTTTTTTTAAAAACACTTTTACCTGTAGTTGGCCTTGGTGGCCTCCCTGTTTCTAAATAACAGTGGTACCTTAAGTTCATACATACCTGTATTTTAATTCTTTTTCTTATAGAATTTTTTTCATTGTTTCCTTCAGTTTTGACTGTGATCTTATAAAATAGACTTCTGCTTTATGAGCTTAAAAATGAGGAAATGTCTTTGAAAAGGGAGATCTAGAGGGCACTTTGTGAGCTCTTCCTAAAAAGAAGCTATTGTTACATGGGTCCCTTTTCATTTCTGTGTCTGTCATTAAGAGTACTTTCTGAGTTAATATTTTTTACATGATTGAAAGTAGGCTTAATTCTGCTGGGCAAGGTCGTTCATGCCCGTAATACTAGCACCTTGGGAGGCCTTGTCAAGTAGATTGCTTGAGCTCAGGAGTTCAAGACCAGCATGAGCAAGAGCAAAACCCCATCTCTAAAAAAAAAAAACTAGGCGTTGTAGTAGGTGCCTGTAAGTGCCAGCTCCTCAGGAAGCTGAGGCAAGAGAATCACTTGCGCCTAAGGGTTTGAAATTGCTGTGAGTTGTGATGCCACGGCACCCTACCAAGGGTGAGAAAGTGAGACTGTCTCAAAAAAACAAGAAAGAAACAGGGGGCGGGGGTGGAGGGTGTTTGGCATCTTTTTTGTGTGGTGTACATAACCACAGGAGGGACTCTACCTAACAATATCAAATATTTTGACCAGATTCTGGTTGTTTCTACCCTCACGTTAACCTGAAATAAATTTACTGAAAAATAAAATAAAATAAAAATTAAAAATAATGGATAATTTAAAATTATTTGATACTTGTGAGGCACTAATTGAGCATATTGGTGGTATATACTGAATTTATCATTTTTAAAGATAAGTTGTTTAGTATTTTAGGACTTTGGTTTTAGGAATCATTTATGCGCTTGTAATACCAGGCTTTATCATACAAGGTGTAGTGTGCTTTCATGCATGTGTATGTTGAGATACTTTTAGGTAATTCTGACTTTTTTTTTTGAGACAGAGTCTCAACTGTGGCACTGTCTGTGGAGTGCAGTAGCATCACAGCTCACAGCAACCTCAAACTCTTGGGCTTCAGCAATTCTCTTGCCTCAGCCTCCCAAGTAGCTGGGACTACAGGCGCCCACCACAACGCCCAGCTATTTGTTGGTTGTAGTTGTCATTGTTGTTTGGCGGGCCTGGACTGTTTTCGAACTCACCAGCTCTGGTGTATGTGGCTGGCACCCTAGCTGCTGAGCTATGGACACCAAGCCTAATTCTAACATTTTCATTAGTGGTCCTATTTTCTGTGTAAGATTTTCTAAAGTTTTTTTTAATAATGGCAGTTTAATACATTGACATGTTTAAATGTTTAGTACCTTTCAGTACTAAAAAAAGACTTTAAAAAGTACTTTACACTTTTCCTTCATCTTTGAAAATAAATGTGACCTTTTAAAGTTTCTAGCTAATTTCACATCATTAAAATTTCTGTTCAAGACTGGGTGCTAGGTGTGAATCAGTAGATCTGAGACTATTTTAGAATCAAGGAGCTTTGTATCTTTGGGCAACTCATTTAGACTGAGGTGCTTTTAATTTGTAAAGCTTGAAATTATGATTCCTATTCTGACAACCCCGAAGGTTATTAGAGTCTAACAAAGCATTATCAATGCGGATTAATTAATCCTACTCTGCACTACTAATTTTCATAATGTTATTGTAGGTTCAGCTTATAGCAATTAACGAATATTGGCTTATTTAAATCTGTTATTTAAATTTCTTCACATATCCCATGGGCAGAGCATCCAGCTTTTTAATCATATGGAGTTCTTTCTACAAAATAAAAATAAGTGACTAGATTTTATGCTAATAAAATATTCTTTGGTTAAAATTCGTATTTTTTTACTCTTATAAGGAAAGGGACCAGTGATTTACTTGCTTGGGACCCCTTGTTTGGACCATCTCTTGATTCATCATCTTCATCATCACTTACTTCATCATCATCAGGTAAATATATATATATATTTTTAATGGAAGAATAGTTTTTTTCTCATGTATTCATGACTTGTGCATTATACTTAATAAAAAAATTTAAAACAATGTGTCCTTTATCTTGCCAGATAAAAGTGATTTTGTATTGGTTATTTCAACATAAGTTTTAGCTTAAACTATAAAAGTTTTTTCTTTTCTTCAAAATACAAATTTCTTATTAGTCAAAAATCAATTACAGGTGAGTTGGCTCATGCCTGTAATTCTAGCACTCTGGGAGGCCGAGGTGGGTGAATTGCTTGAGCTCCAGAGTTTGAGACCAGCATGAGCAAGAGCGAGACCCCATCTCTAAATATAGCCGGCCATGGTGGCAGGTGCCTATAGTCCCAACTCCTTGAGAGACTGAAGAAGAGAATTACTTGACCCCAAGAGTTTGAGGTTGCTGCAAGATAGGACACCACTGCACTCTACCCAAAGCAACAGAATGAGACTCTAGTCTCCAAAAACTAAAAATCAGAGCAGGCATTAAAACAAGTAAATAAAATCACCTTAAGTTGATCTTTAACTCTTGTCAGTGGGATTTAAGAATTATAATGGAGGCTCGGTGCCTGTAGCTCAGCGGCTAGGGCGCCAGCCACATACATTGGATCTGGTGGGTTCAAATCCAGCCTGGGCCTGCCAAACAACAATGATAACTACAACTAAAAAATAGCTGGGCATTGTGGTGGGCGCCTGTAGTCCCAACTACTTGGGAAGCTGAGGCAAGAGAATTGCTTAATCCTAAGAGTTTGAGGTTGCTGTGAGCTGTGATGCCATGGCACTCTACCCAGGGTGGCATAGTGAGACTTAGTCTCAAAAAAAAGAAAAGAATTACAATATAAAATCTGGAGTTGGCACGGCGCCTGTGGCTCAACGGGCTAAGGCGCCAGCCACGTACACCTGAGCTGGCGGGTTCGAATCCAGCCCTGTTCCGCCAAACAACAATGACAGCTGCAACCAAAAAATGGCCGGGCGTTGTGGCGGGCGCCTGTAGTCCCAGCTGCTTGGGAGGCAGAAGCAGGAGACTTGCTTAAGCCCCGGAGTTGGAGGTTGCTGTGAGCTGTGATGCCACAGCACTCTATCCAGGGTGACAGCTTGAGGTTCTGTCTCAAAAAAAAAAAAAAAAAAAAATCTGGAGTTAAGGAAGTGTTGGAATTGTGGGGAGAGAACTTAAATCTTTTGAGTTCATGCTGTGTAACTTGGCTGGGCACATTAATAGCTCTGGTGAAATTAATTATTGTCCCTATTTTATAGATGAAAAAAGTAAAGCTTAGAAATGATAAGTGAATTCTCTAAGATCAAATAGCTACTAAATGATGGAAAGGAGATTCGAACTTGGATCCAACTCATTCTAAAATCATTGTTCTATCTCTCACACTCTGGCAGATTAACAACAACAACAAAAACATTTTACTATTAATAATAAAATAAGTATTAGGATTTATAATTAGACTTTTTTAGAGACTAAGTATTTTTTAAAAGAAACTACAAATTAAGTGTTGGAAACCGTAATTGTGAACATTGTTTGGATTTTTGAAGGGAGGGTAATCTGTACCTAATACTAGTAAAGCAGCAAGAAACAGTCTATATATAGTTGAAAAATTCTGAAGTAGCCTTTCTTAGTGGGCATTGGTAACTACTTAGCTTTATAAAACTAACCTTACAAAGATATTTTATGAGGAAAGTAATTATACAAGAAAAACTCAAGATGTTGCTAAGTCTCTTTTGTATAGGAAAAATGTCAAAATGATGTTTTGTATTTAGAATGAAGAGTTCTAAGCAGCATTTCAAAATTTTGTTAATTTTCCTTTGTGAATTTATCAAAATCTTTAACAAAATTTTTCAAATTGGTATCACAGAGGTTTAGTTACATAGAATTTTCTTTATAATTCTGTTCATTGTTTCTTGCTATTTTCTTTAGTATGGTCTTTTCTTTTCAAAAAGTACTCTCTCTTCCTTCTACTACCTTCTTAAGAATGTTTACCGGCCTGGGCAACCAGCATGGCAAAACCCTGTGTCTACAAAAAATAAGAAAATTAGGCAGTGCCTATAGCTCAGTGGGTAGGGTTCCAACCATATACAGAGGCTGGAGGTTCGAACCTGGCTTGGGCTAGCTAAAACAACAGTGACAACTGCAACAAAAAAATAGCCAGGCATTGTGGTGGGCACCTGTAGTCCAAGCACTGGGAGGCTGAGGCAAGAGAATTGCTTAAGCCCAAGAGTTTTTTTTCCCCCCTCACCCCTCCCTCCTTCTTTCTCTCTCTGCTCTCTTCTTCCCTCAGCCCCCACCATGTCATTAATTGTCATTAATTGTCCCCCATCAAAGTTGAATCATAGAATTCATGCTTCTCCATTCCTGTGATGCTTTACTAAGAATAATGTGTTCCACCTCCATCCAGGTTAATACAAATGCTGCAAAATCTCCATGTTTTTTTAATGGCTGAATAGTATTCCTTGTTATACATATACCACAGCTTGCCAATCCATTCCAAAAGTTTTTTTTATCTTTTATTACAAACTTTTATTATGAAGCCCAAGAGTTTGAGGTTGCTGTGAGCTGTGATGCCAGAGCACTCTACCCAGGGCAACGGCTTGAGACTCTTGTCTCAAAATTAGAAAAAAAAAAAAAAAGTCTCGGTTCAGTGCCGCTAGCTCAGCGGCAAGGGCGCCAGTCATATACACCGGGGCTGGCAAGTTCAAACCTATCCTGGGCCTGCTAAAAACAATGACAACTGCAACAAAAGAAAAATAGCCGGGCATTGTGGTGAGCGCCTGTAGTCGCAGCCCCGGAAGACTGAGGCAAGAGAATCGCTTAAACCCAGGAATTTGAGGTTACTGTGAGCTGTGATGAACACGGCACTCTGCTGAGAGTGACATAATGAGACTCTGTCTCAAAATAAATAAATAAAAAAATTAGGCAGGCATGTGGCGTGTGCCTGGTGGGAGGATTGTTTGAGTCCGGGAGTCCAGGAGTGCTCACCAGGCTGTGGTGAGCACTATGATTGTGCCGTTGCACTACAGCCTGAGTGCCAGAGGGAGTCCCTGTCTTTTATAAAAGAAAAAGAAGAAGAATGTTTTGCCCATACTACCATCACTTCAGATAAAAAATGGGTTCATTTTCATTCAATGATCATTTAATATTTAGCAGATATGAAATGATAAAACATTTACTAACTATTTGCTGATTTTTAATTCACTCCAGAATACATTTTTAAAACTTCCTATTAAGTATGAAAAATAATGTTGTAAATTATTTTGTCCTGCAAAAAATGTTAATAATACTAAAAAGATAATTGTCCTGTTATGTAGTAATTATCATTACGTCCTCACGTGAACAGAGTATAATTATTGATCAAACTCATCAATTAATTATTGTGAGTCCTGTTTTATAAAACTGGCCCTAAGTGAAATTATGAAATAGGCATTTTTTATCTTAAATTATTTTCCATCACATTTTGAAATACATTCCTTTCCCATCTTTACCTAGGTGTCCATTTTCACATTTTAGCAAGGTCCAAGTTAAGAGATTATTCATTCCCTCATGCCTATGTCTCTTTCAGCATCTTAATTCATCAGTGACCTTATCTTAGCCAAAGCAGTTTAAGAAAATAATTCCAACCAATCGGTTAATAATTAACAGGTTAAGCCCTTCCAGTGTTGCTATACCTTTAAAAGTATTGGTTGAAAGTAGTTTCAGTTACGTCTTATACCATGTCGACTATAAATAAAAATTTGTGTATGCATTTTTAAAAATTGAACATAAATATCTCACACCTACCTTCCCTTCGGTAAGTGCCAGTGAAGACCATTTTCTTCTTTGTTCATAGATTAAGCTGTTGTGCTCCACAAAACCCCACTAAGGTTATCTTTTGAAAAATACTAGGCTGGTTTTTAACATTAACTATAAAACTGATTTACTATAACTTACTTCTTGTGACAGTTTTAATGACCAGCCAGCCATGAACTTTGTTGTGTATCACATATACACAGCATTTTCGCTTTGCCACCTCATCAAATTTAGATATTGTACTGACTGTCATAGTTACCTTTGCTCCTCTGAGAAAACAAGAATAATTCTGATTTTATATCATTCTGGACCTTCAGTTTTTCACATCCATTTAAGTTCCTGATGCCTGTGCTTGTTTTTCTCAGTTAATATAAAGTTTGAGCTCATGCTCTTCTTTTCATATATTATTAATTTTTTCTAGTTTTCAAGTAATAATAGATTTATATTTTAGTTCTACAGTTTTCCTGTTGCTTATAGTTTTCAGTTTTCTTCTTACTCAGTTGATTTTAAAGAGCAGAATAGGAATTTCACTTCCTTTCACTAATTTGCTTAGGTGTATGAAAATGAAACCATGTTTGTACTTAAACCACATCAGATTCTGGGTCTAGAAAGCCCACCATCAAACTTTTCCCCTAACTCTATTTTATCCACTGTAACAGTAGTACCACCAGAGTGCACAGATAATTTTCCTTTTGCTCCATGATCACAAAATCAATGGCTTTTCTTTACTGATGATCTTGTTACAATGAATAACTCCAGTGAAGCTCAGAAGGCATCCCAGAGACTGCATTTGGATCAGTTGTCTTCTAACAGCTACATGTATAAGGCTCAAACTGACCTTTGCCATAAAATGACATGTCTTGAAAAATCAGTGACAGAAGAAGCTAACAAGACTGCTGATTCTTTTTCTACATCATTCTCTCTTTTGGCTTCTAGATTAGTCTCTGCTTTTGTTCAGATAAAGAATGGTATGACAGACATGCTTTGATTAGTTCTTCTCTCGTACATTTTTATACTATGTTTTTATATGAAATTTCAAGTATAAATGCCTCTGCTGTGAAATAACTGAAGAGTATAGGTCAGTGCTGGTTTCACTGATAAATGAACATCTTTAAAGTAGATATGTCATAGCATAAGGAAGTGTTACAGTCCTCAGACTGTAGAGCACATTTTTTCCAGTGTACAACTTACAGTGTGAGTGCAGCATGAAAGTGTTGCAGACCTGAAAGAAAGGAGCTTCAAAATCTGAACTTTAATTTTTATCAGCTTTTTGTTTTTTCCTTAAGTAGCTTGAAGTAAGCTTGCATCTTTTATCCCCTTTATATGATAGGCTTCCTAAATGATTCCTTACCTTCCATGTATTTATTTCCAATCCTATTTGACTTCCTTTTTCTTTAGTTCTCTTCTACCACCTCCATGCCCCTTTTCCTCCGTTGATGATCAAGGGCCTTCAGCTCTATCATTTGTTTCTCCATATATATACTTAGGCCCATTTATATATTTTTTAAATTTTGTTTATCTATAAACTTACAGAACATGCTTAATGTTTCTTCTATCCATTATATTTTTTAGTCTCTGAATTATAGCCCAATTTTAGAGTGGACCAAACAGTTTTGAAAATCATTTAAATTAATGTTTATAAAACATGATTTTAAAGATGATTTAAACATATTCTCTTCCACTTTTCTATTCCTGCTTTCATTATGCCAATACACTTGTTAACTTTTGATGACATGTGCATGAATTTTATTCAGTAATTTTTATCATAAGTTATTAGGAATACTGGTATTTCTTTCTGGTTTGCAAAATTATAAAATTTGCAAATGGCATTAAAAAACAGTAAGCATTAAATTTATAGATGACTTAAGAGAAGTTAAGGTATTAATTTGAAACACTTACCAAAATTAATTGTGTTTGGGGGAACTTTTTTAGTAAATAAATGTAATATTTGTAAATGCTTTTTTTTTTTTTGAGACAGAGCCTCAAGCTGTCACCCTGGATAGAGTGCCGTGGCGTCAGAGCTCCTGGGCTCAAGCGAGTCTCTTGCCTCTGCCTCCCAAGTAGCTAGGACTACAGGCGCCTGCCACAACGCCTGGCCATTTTTTTTTTTTTGGTTTTAGCCGTCATTGTTGTTTGGTGGGCCCAGGCTGGATTCGAACCCGCCAGCTCAGGTGTACGTGGCTGGTGCCTTAGCCTATTGAGCCACAGGTGCCAAGCCTGTAAATGCTTTAATTATGCCCCAAAATGTTACAATGTGCTCCAACTTAAAATCCAAATCAACAAGTTTGTTTAAGGCAGGTGTTTTATTAAGAGTTCACATTATTAGGTGGGGCCTGTGGCTCAGTGAGTAGGGTGCTGGCCCCATATACTAAGGGTGACTAGTTCAAACCCAGCCCCAGCCAAACTGCAACAAAAAATAGCTGGGCATTGTGGTGGGCGCCTGTAGTCCCAGCTACTTGGGAGACTGAGGCAAGAGAATCACCTAAGTCCAAGAGCTGGAGGTTGCTGTGAGCTGTGATGCCATGGCATTCTACTGAGGGGGACACAGTGAGACTCTGTCTCTTAAAAATAAAAAAAAATAAAAAAGAGTTCACATTATTATTCTGAAGGCACAGCTTCAAAGGTTTGCTCTTGCATTATTGTCTGTGAAGTAGATGTTGGTAATAAACTAATAACCTTTGACATTACATTGGTTTACTTTCAACAGCTAATTTATCAGATTTAATTTTTTTATATGTATAAATAATTGAAACCAGAATAAAATTTATATAATGTGTCAGTTTTATTGAAATGTGAACAATTTTTTTCTGAATATCATTCATAGCTTTGAATAAATGGTAAATTCCCAAAATTTCAACAAACATGTATAATTTTTTTTAAAACTACTGAAAAAAGAACTTTGAATTCTTATAGTTTCTTTATAATAGAATGTCTTTATGTAAGTATTACTACATACTAATGATTTTCTTTAAATTCTTTTTTCCTCCACCAGCCAGGCCTACAACTCCTCTTTCTGTAGGCACCATTGTCCCACCTCCAAGGCCTGCTTCCAGACCAAAGCTTACTTCAGGCAAACTCAGTGGGATTAATGAAATAGTATGTACTTAGATTTTTAAAATTATATAATTGTTTTAAGATGCAAATGATATTTTTCTGTGTGCCTCTTTACATTAAATGCTTGAAATGTTTTCCTTGAGTCTTCAAAAGTATAGAAAAATTTTCCCAATGAATACTTCCTTCACTCTCACTTACTACCTCAGCAATTCTATCTGTGGAACACGTCATTGGCCAGGAAAAAAGAGATTTCCTGAGGAAGCTGGCACATTTTAAAAATACCATTCTGTACCACTGGCCTAACAATAAATAGGCAATTTTCATATATTAATAATTCTGCCTAAAGTCAAATATTAAGGAAGAAAGGATGGCCTGTTTTTAGGCCTTAGAAGTATACTGCTAGGAGGGTCATAGAGGATGTTTATTAGTAAAAGTTCAGCTTTTAAAATTTAATACATGAGGAAGCTTGGGTCTACACCACTTAATTGACTTACAAAAATACATGTTGAGGAGCACTCTGGTAGTCTGAGGTGGGTGGATCACTTGTGCTCAAGACCTGAGCAAGAGTAAGACCTCGTCTCTATTGAAAATAGAAAAATTAGCTGGGCATGGTGGCAGATTCCTATAGTCCAGCTACTTGGGAGGCTGAGGCAAAGAGGATCACTTGAACCGAGGACTTTGAGGTTGCTGTGAGCTGTGATGCCGTGGCACTCTACCCAGGGTGACAGAGTAAGATGCTCTGTCTCAAAAAAAAAAAAAAAAGATATTGAGGGATAGTACATTGATCTGCAAAACTTGTCAGATAATGAGAGAAAAATCTGTAGGCCCTGTACAAAGTGAACCTCTCCCAAATCAGTCTATTTCTCTTCAGTCTGTTCTGTGTTGCTTCTTCTGCAATAATTGCCAATTTAATTATCAGAATTAAGTTTCTGAAAGTCAAGCTTAAGTTTTTTTTTTCCTTCAGTGTACATTTCCAGTGAGTGGGTCCTGATAGTGTATATGGTTGAATGTACAAGAATCTCCAGAAAGTTGCCTCAACAGCCTGTATTACCAGACTAACTGCTCATCTTTCTCCTTTTTCCAACCTAGATTTGAGCCACTCAAAACTCAGACTTCTCTAAACACGTCATGCTCTTTTATACATCTGTCTTCTTATTGTTCTTCCTCAGTTTTCGTAAAACCCAGCTAAATACCAGCAGCTAAATAAAGTCCTATTCAAATTTTCTATCACTCCACCTCCTCCTCTTCTTTATACCCATATACTTTGCTCATTTTCTGTTAGTGCACATATCACCTCATGTTACTTACTTTGTGTGTATTACCCTAACTGGACTGTGCCTTAGTCACTTTTGTATCCCCAATACTTTGCATAATACCTGTCACATGGTACATAGGAAATGTTCAGTGAATAAATGAGAAGACTTAAGCACTGAGTGTTGAAATGGTCCCATCTTTCTTCTAAGCTCCTTCCCAATGAACAGATTTAGTGGAAGTGAAATGAAAGACTAGGTAGAAGCTGCTAAGGAGATAGTTATTATTTAAGCAATATAAAAATTACTACATCTTAATAATTTGTTTTTCATCCTGATTATAAAAGGAATGCATGATTACGTTGTAAAATTTGGAAAATATAGAAAATAAGAAAAATAGTCCTTCATATTTCACCACTGATAACCACTGTTAACTTTATTTTTTGAATGCGTGTTTGTTTATCCAAAGGCAGTAAAATGCAGTTGTTTAAAGTGCAAGCTTATTAGTCACATATAAGCTGAGGAACATAAGGCAAATTATTTAAAATGAGTTTGTTTCCTCATGGATAAAATGGGTATAATGATATTTGGTTGTTGTGAGACTTAAAGGAGTTAATATGTATAAATCATTTAAAACATTGAGTGCAAGTAATTTCTCAGAAAAATTGTTACAAATGAATTTGTTATAAATCATACTGGACATATTTCTAATTTGTTTGTCTTAGAAATGTCTTTCTGTATGTTGAAATATTTTTACTTCAAGTTGTTTTAAAGTGGTAGAATCTTTCGTCAGATAATTTTAAATATTTAAGTATGTTAAATAAAAGTGGGACTTCACCCCCACCCTCTGTCACTGTCAGAAACCCCACTCTTGAGGGCTGAAGCATGAAACTTCCTGGGGGGAGCACCATTTGAAATGACTGAAGAGAGTATTGAAATATATAAGGATTCAATTTTTTATATTGTCAGAATTAAATTTCCAAAATTTTGGCTCGGCACCTGTGTCTCAACGGGCTAAGATGCCAGCCATGTACACCTGAGCTGGCAGGTTGGAATCCAGCCTGGGCCCGCCAAACAATAATGACGGCTGCAACCAAAAAATGGCTGGGCGTTGTGGCGGGCGCCTGCAGTCCCAGCTACTTGGGAGGCGGAGGCAAGAGACTCGCTTGAGCCCAGGAATTGGCGGTTGCTGTGAGCGGTGATGCTACGGCACTCTATCCAGGGTGACAGCTTGAGGCTCTGTCTCAAAAAAAATAAATAAATAAAAATTAAAATAAATAAATAAATAAATAAATTTCCAAACTTTTTAGAAATTTGACATTTAGCTCTCTGATATCTTAATGACTATCCTATGTGTATGTCTTGGCAAACTTTTTTTTAGCAAAAAATTGTAAAAGTGATTAAATGCTTTTAAATTTTAAATGCTGTCCAGCTGTACATTGTAGTGCTTTTTTCCTTGCATGCTTATATGTGCATTTTTCTGAAAAGAAGGCTCATAGCTTTCATAGCTTTCACTAGATGCTCAAAGGAGTCTCTCATTATACCCTCCCCACTCAGTGAGAGCCCCTCAATTGTTCTACATCGTGTCCCGAAAGTCACCATACATAAAGAAAATGAGAAATTGTGGCTAAATTAGTATCTTTATTTACAAAATATCTCAGTGGTGCTCAAAATATGGTTAAACTAGCAGCATTAGCACCACCTGGGAACTTGGCAGACAATTTCTCTGGCTCTACTCCAGACAAATCAGAAATTCTGGGAAGGGCCCAGCAATTGTGTATTAAGCAGCACTCCAAGTGATCTGATGCATGCTAACATTTGAGAACCACTGTTTTAAAGCAGTGCTGTCCAATAGAAATAAAAGCAACATGTAATTTGAAATTTTCTACTAGGCACATTAAAATAGTAAAAAGATGAGATTCATTTTATATATTTTATTTTACCAGTATATTTTGACATGCATTCAATATACAAATTATTAAGGAGATTTTACATTTTTTGTGTGTGTATACTAAGTCTTGCAAACATGCTCTGTGTCTTATACTTATATCACATCTAAAGTATAAGTGCTTGTGGCCACAGTACTAGATAGCACAGTTCTAAAATAAGAGAATGCCACTTGGGAAAAAAGCTGTTTTTCTTTTTCTCTAAAAACTTATAAATATTCTACAAAAATGTAATCGCATTATATTGGCCCTAGAGCTGTATTGCCATAAAAGAAATGTCCCCCATACTAGTTGATGTCATCACTTTTTCCATGCCTGTCAGTTTCAGACCACCTGTTGAATCTAGTATCTGTTCATCATGCACCACCTTTACCTGTATACATACACAACTGCATTAATACCGGATTGTATTTTTTTCAGTCTTTTGTTGCTAATTGGAATAATTAGGAAATTGGAAGGGGGAAAATCTGTTCACCAAAGTAAAGTTATCAAAAAGATGTACTTGGAAAAAAGGAATTAAGTGGGTAGGGGGTTACTGCAATAAAATCTAATTTTTATAAAAAAAATGTATCTGTACTTTTATATTTATGCAGTGAAGAATTGACTAATTTGATATTTCAGTGCTTAGAAGGTTTTGTTTGTTTTTGCCTTTTGCTTTTCTTTCTTCAAATAACTGAAGATAGTTATCTTTCGTGTTCACTGCTTGTATCAGGTCTTAATTCAGGGCCTGACACGTAGAAAGCACTAAATAAATACTTTTGTGCTTTCCTTATTCTAATCAGGAAAATGTTATTTATTTTTATTGTTTTGTATTTTTACATACACATGTGTTTATTAGGTTTCCACTTTTTCCCTTCACAGAATTTAAAAGGCTTAAAATTTAATAACAGTAACAATGTTTAAGATAAGGACTAGAAACAAAAACCACGTAAAGAATGAACGAAGATAAATACATTCAGAAAAGAAAACAGATGATTACTGCATCGAAATATTAAGCAATATTAATAATAGTAATGCCAAGAAAGTAACGTTCACATTGTCAAATAAGAGTATGTCTATTATAGAATGCTTTGACTCTAAGGCTCAGTATGAAGTCATCAGTTAACTTCTTATTT
>CAUYRH010080881.1:0-13738 GCA_963574655.1 Perodicticus potto
CACAATGTGCTGACTTCATATACAATCTGAAATATTTTCATCAAACTGTTTAACATAGCCTTCATGGCCTTTTAATCACTATATGAAGACATTTATATTCTGCATTTAGTAAGTTTCACTTGTACCCTTCTAAGATGCACCATAGGTGTGTTCCCACCAATTGCCCTCCCTTCATCCATCAAAATTAAATTCCCTTAGATGGTGGTTTAAATTCAATACAAAATAACCATTAACAAGTGAGAATTGGTAAATATTGAAATAGTTTTGGAAAAAAGTTTCTTTAGAAATCTGCTTATAGAACAGCATAGGTATAGTTAATAGTATTTCTATATTTTTTTATTTTATAGTCAATGGCATATTTGGAATTGGATAAAACTCTTTTTCCTCAGCAATTATGAACTGGGCAGTTCTTTGTTGTGGAGGAGAGGGTATCTTGTGCTTTGCAGGGTGTTTACCAGTCCCCTGGCCTCTGTCCACGGGATGCCAGTAGCACCCACTGAAAAATGTCTTCAACTACTGTCAAATGTGCCGTGGAGGACGAAAGTGTTCCCCACACTCCCCACCCCTTGAGAATCACTGGTCTAGGTCTTATTGACAAAGTCAAACTCTTAATGTACACAGGAAGCCCCGGGGAATGGGGATGCTGACTGGAGTAGGTCAAAGGCTGGGAGGGTGTAACGTGCGGCATTTCTAGCAAGCTCCTAGGGACATGGGTATGCCGGTCAGAGCACCACAGTTAAGTGGTGAGCATATAGACACTTCCCTGTTCATACCAGTTGGGTGAATTCTCAAGGGAATCTGATGAAAGTAATTATGGAAATGGTGAATTTACAGGGAGTTATAGCCCAAACAGCATAGGACCACTAAGAAAAAAGCGTTTTCCTGCTGTCCTGAGAAAGCCGCTGTCTTTACTTTTCTCTATTTCCTTCCAGTCCATAGCATCCATTCATAATTGGACAGTTCTAAGGAGGAAATTTGTAGGATTCTGATCAGGGTCATAGAGGCTAGAGTGAGCAACTCCACATGTCATTAGGCGTTTTACTTCATGATACTCTAAATGTTTTGTGATACGTATTTGGTATGCTTGTGATAGGTATTTATTGCCTATTGAGAGATTTATGGCCTTAAATTAAGTCACTGAACTCAGCATTTACTTGATCTGATGATGCTCCAACTTTTTTTTTTTTAAGCATGAAAGTTGTCTTCTCTCCTCGAGAACTATTGACTGAACCTAAATTTAATACTGCCTAACATCACTTTTTTACTGCAGATGTTCTGAGTCAGGGTAAGATGTTAAATTAAGTGTACTAAAGCATATCAGTTACACTATAACTTTATCCTATAATTCTGTGATAAAAATCAATATAAAATATAATGAAAATCCTACAGAGAATAAAACATCCGTCTGTAATATTAAAATAAGGATTGGTAAGCATACTTACTTGTCACATTGACCATGTTGGAGATAGAACACATTTCCCCTCATTTTCACAATGGTTGATTATGTTCACTGCTTTATCTTAGAGTTGCTTAAAATAGCCTTCCTCGGGCTGCTGCAGTGAGGATTTTTTTAAGGAGTATAACTGACTTCTTGATAACATAAAGACACAAGGAGACTTAGAGGGGACAATTACTCCAGGAGTCGCTTGATTATGAATTGAGCATGCATAATACACAGCACTCTCAGCTTCGCTTTTTATATTTTAGATTTAGATTATCATATTCCATTCTTACAGCAATCTGAAGAAGAAAAGAAGTTTATTCCCTGACTCAGAAGTTCTAAGAGTCAGTGCTACGGACATCTTTGCATAGGCATGGAAAAATAACTGTACAAGGATGTTAATGACAACATTTTCCCATTGTAGTATTATTAGAAATAACCAAAATCTGAAGCCTATATAAATGCCCATCGGTAGTGAAAGTTTAAAGTATGATACCCACATGATATGAACCACTTTGTAGCTTATGTGGAAAGAATGGGGATGGATAGAGACCTTTTGACATGCAGTACTGAATAAAAAAAGGAAGCCGCAAAACTTAAAAAGAGGAAAACATATTTCATCCTCTCTGTGTGAGCATGTCTGTAAAGTGTCTACCCATCAGACTTAACAAGGCTACAGTTGGAGGGAGATGGGAAGGAAGAAAGGGAGAATTCTTTACTGTTTTTTTGTTTTTGTTTTTTTAGACAGAGTTTCCCTCTGTTGCCCAGGCTGGAGTGCAGTGGTGTGGTTATATTTTACTGCAACTTCAAACTCTTGGGCTTAAGCAATATTCCATCTTCCTGCCTCAGCTTCCCAAGTAGCTGAGACTACAGGCATGCACCAGGCCCAGCTAATTTTTAAATTTTTGTAGACATGGGGTTTCACCGTGTTGCCCAGGCTTGTGTGTTGAACTCCTGGCTTCAACTGATCCTCTTGTCTCCGCCTTCCAGAGTACTCAGATTATAGGCATGAGCCACTGTGCTTGAAATCTTACTCTTTATGAGCTTCTGGGCTTCAATTTTGACAATGACCATGCATTACTTTTGCAATGAAATCATTATTTTGAGGAAAAGAAATCTGAATGCTGGTTCTATCTGTTAAAATGGTGTTAGAATGGTGTTCTCAAAAAGGGCAATTTTGTTACCCCTGTCTGACATTTGGTAGTGTATGGACACATTTTTGGTTGTCGGATGGGGGTGGGGGTTGATATATTTAATGGGTAGAAGCCAGGGATGCTGCTAAACATGCAGTTCACAAGACAGCCCCCCACAACAAAGAATTACCCTGCCTCAAATGCCAGGTTGAGAAATCCTGTGTTAAGACGTCAGGGCTGCAGCCATGTGGAAATGTGTCAGTTGTGCACTGTGCAATATCAGGGGGCTCCAATCTCACTGTGGGCTGTACTTTGCACAGCCAGAGAATTCTGATTATATAGTGAAGGTAAATAAACATGCAGGGTTGGACCCCAGGAAGGCAAGGCACCAGGCCTTAATTTTCTGTTCTACCCCCAGCACCTGGCACAGAGGCTAGCACAGGGAGCAGCCAGCCAATATTTGTTGAATTAATGAATGAATTGAACTAGCTATCACATGTTAGGCTCTAGTAGACCGCAGTTGTAGCAGGTGCTAAATATTTAAGAATAATTTATGGAAGAAGCTAAAGAGTATGGTAGATGTCTATTAATTGATTTTTCCCTGCAAGTTGGCAGAAGAATGCCGTCTTACGTTTAGCTGCCAGATGCATCAGTTGACTTTTTCCAGAGCAATTACTTTTTGATAAGAAAATTATGATTTTTGGTGGAAAAATGCCAGAATGGGACACTATTAAGTATTCCTAAAATTGGTTTATAAAATCCTTAGCTACCCCTCCAGAAGGGCACCAGGGGGCACCTGTCCTAGGCCCCTCTCCAGCCGCTGGTGCTTCCCTGGCTTGTGGTGACACAGGCGCCCCATATGCCTGTCTTTGTCCAAGCTTCCCTTTATTAAAAGGACATAGGTCATCTTGGATTACAACCACCCTGAAGACCTCATTTTAGCTTGACCCCCACAAAGACCCCATCTCCAATTAAGGTCACACTCTGGGGGATTGAGTGTTAACATATGGATTTTAGGGGGGGGTCACAATTCGATCCATAAGACAGTAGAAAGGAGCTCAGAGTCAGTAAAAGGTGGAAATTGCAGGATCTTGCAAAAGAAACACAAGATTATATAAGCCAGTTTCCCACATCAGGGACAAACAATCTATGTTATTTATGCAAAAGGCTAACCCTAATCAGAATATTGTACAGAAATCTATGGTACGTGTCTCCAGTGCCCCGGTTTGATCTACAGCAGCACATGGTAGAGACAGGACAGATTTCCTTGCTCCCACTCCAACAGGCTTGCTATCAGAATTGAGGCAATCGATTAGATATATGGCTTCAGAAAAGCTCAGTATTAAACTATCACTTTTTTAAATAAAATGTCATTCCATCAATAAAAAAATAAAATCCTTAGCTATCTTTTGGGCTACCATATTTACTGAAGACTTAAAAAATATAAACTACTTAGATACTACCCAACATAGTAGGATAATGTACTTTATTTCATTTGATCCACACGATAGGCAGCTAAGTAGAGGTTATCCTTTTTATTAATGTTTTAGAATGGAAAAAATTAAAACATACACAAAAGTGGTCCAGTATCATGAATTGAAGCATTCTTGCCATACACGTTTAACAATTACTTGACCTTTTGCCAGCAAACGTCCGACATGTGGTATAAAGAGGTTAACAGTTAATTAGTGGTGCCAACTATAAAAATCAAGGTTTGATTTGCAGTACTGTGTCTTTTCCTCTTCACTATACTAGAACTAAGGAATAGGTTACATTTCTTTGAAAATAAATATGATTTCACGAATGGAATTGGACTTTTTTTTTTTTGAGACAGAGTCTTACTGTGTCGCCCTCGGCAGAGTGCCGTAGTGATCCTGCTCACAGCAACCTCAAACTCTTGGGCTTAAGAGATTCTCTCGCCTCAGCCTCCCAAGTAGCTGGGACTGCAGGCACCTGCCACAATGCCTGGCTATTTGTTTGTTGCAGTTGTTGTTGTTTGGCAAGCCCAGGCCGGATTTGAACCCGCCAGCCTCGGTGTATGTGGCTGGTGCCCTAACCACTGAGCTACAGGTGCTAAGCCAATTAGCTGTACTTTTAAATATTCCAGAAGAATTATCCCATGACATTTCTTTTTGTTCTTACCCTATTTTTAGTGTGCTTCACTGCTTGGTTCCTTTTGTTTTTCTGAAGTATGTGATTTATGTGCTATTAGTAGGTTGATATAATGACTATTATTAGCTTTAAGGAACAGAGACTTGAGGAAAGCTTTATAGTGACTGTCATTGCACTGTGTTGAGAGTGCCCAGTGTCACAAACACTTTTTTTTCTTTTTTTGCCTTGGATTGACTGGAGACAATCTTTTTTGGGATTTTGGAATGTCAGTAGCTCTACAGGCACTGAATGTTTTCGTTGCAAAATTTTTGTGTATTTGCTTATTAAGGTCTATCAGTTACTATTATTTTAACAGTCCTTGTGGAAGAATGAAAATGACCTTGTGCTGGCATTCATGTGCACACTTTCAGCTAATCCTCCCAATAACCTTACAAGGTAGGTACTGTTCATACTATTTCACAAATGAACCTGATATGCAAAGAAGTTGAGTGGTAACTTGCCTACAGTCACACTGTAAGCATTAGAGGCTAGATGGAACCCAGCCTGTCTGCCTCCAGATCCTGAGTTCTTAACCAGTATGTTATATTGCCTGTCTTTGTATTTAAATCTGAGTAAGACAAAGTCTCTAATTGCAAGAAGCTGAGTCTAGTGACTCATAATCCTTAAGAGCAAATGTGTATGACACCTATGACAGTTGCTTCACAACAGTGATACAATTCTGGCTCATTAGCGATAAGTGGGAATTGGTGGATGGTACAGACTCATTTACTCATTCTTGTATTTGTTCATTCAATAAGCTGAGCACCTACTATTTGCCAGTGTGTTGTGTAGTGGAGCTGGGGATATGATGACAGATAAAACATGATGCCTGATAGGGAAGACAGACTTACATCAAATACACCCAGGACTGCTTAATTACAACCCAGATAAAGAACCCAATGGCAACTTTGGGTCAGGGAAGATTCCAGGCAAAGAAGGAGGGAGGGTATTTCAGAATGGGAAGAAGAACATGAGCCACGTAGGAGGAAACAGAGTACAGCATGTTTAAGAAAGTGAACTGTCAGTATAGCTGGAGCTGGGGAAGGCCACGCCAAAAGAGGCTGGAGGAGACAGACCAGTGGCACATTGGTCTTAAGGATTTTGGTCTCTCTTAAACAGTGGATAGCAAGCAGATAGCATCAGATGTGTGTTTTGAAAAGACTGCTTGGGTATTTGCACAGAGAACCACTTGGTTGGGGTTGGGAGACAGGATGGGGGTGCAGAAGATGGTTAGAGACGACTTGCAAACTGGATTTGCTCCTGATGAGAGAGGCAGGTGGCTTGTGCTAAGATGTGGCAGTCCGGGTGGTAAGAAATGGATGGATTTGGGAAATATTCAGGAGTTAAATTTAACGGTTTGCTGATGGATTGGATAGAGGAAGGAGGGAGAAGATGGTGGGATAACTCTGAGGTTTTTAGATTGTGGACTAGGCATGATGGAGCTCCTCTCTGCAGTGGGGGAAGATGATGAATTTGGTTTCATATATATTGAGTCTGTGGTTCCTTAAAATGTCCTTATTTCATATACAGAGGGTGCCAAAAATCTATACACATTTTAAGAAAGGAAAAACTGAATTAAAATTATAATACTCATTTTATACCAATAGCATTTGTCACCTCGAATCTCTCGTAATTGCAGAAGTCAAAAATGACTTGATTATTACAATTTGAATATAGTTTTTTCCTTCGTTATAATGTGTATACATTTTTAGCACCTTCTATAGATTAAGAAATTGTGACATGTAGAGGTTAATAAGTAATTAGTTGAGCCAAGTATTCAAACTGAGGTTTTCAGCTTTGCTGTTCTTTCCTCTTCTCTATAGTAAAATTAAGGAGCAAGGTTACATTTCTTTGAAAATAAATGTGGTTTCGTTTAGTTACTTGAACACCAATTTTTTAGGGGGCAGGTAAGTGGGAAGTGGATATTCAGGTCAGGACTGAGAGGACAGCTGCATTGGAGGTACAAATTCCATGACAACTAGATCTCTTTTTCATTAAGCTTATTTTTGTTACCTCACCCTTGGTAATGAACTTTGGTGATTCTCTATTATAAATAGCTGGAGTAGAATTTCTACAATCTCAATTGCCGAGTGCAATTTTATAAGCCTCCTAAAAAATTTCTAGACGTAATTGTTGGGCACCTTAAGAAAAAAAAAATTAAAAAAAGAAAAAGAAAACCTAAAAAGTAAGAGCTAGATGTGTTCCTTCCAGTAGTTTCTGAGAAATTTTGCTTGGTTGGTGTTTCTGAAAATGTATCCCAAGAACTACAAGTATCCCTGAGGCAATCTGAAAAGGAATAATTATTTTTTGTAGTTTTTGTCTGGGGCCGGGTTTGAACCCCGGCATATGGGGCCGGCACCCTACTCCTTTGAACCACAGAGGCTACCCGAACAGGAATAATATTTTAACATAGATTTTATAAGCTTGAAATATAGGATTACTGGGTTTTGTGAAATCCCACTGTGTTCTTAAGGAGCATGCATGCCATGAACTGACTTGACTGTCTTAACTCACATGTTAACGGGGTGGAGCGAGGCTTTGCTTAGCTTGAGGGTTATTGTTGACATTAGCTGACTTTGCTTGTTTTGTGGTTACTATTATGTTGCTTTATACCCCATTTTATAAAAATGGATCAGTGGCTCTCAGAAGTCATGATAATGAGTAGTATTACACGATTCAGACTCTTACTGTAGATGTAGCATGTGCACCAGGAATAAACCTGTACATGTGGACTAATGTCCCTTCCAGAGATTATTAATGAAAGGAAGAATAGCAGCTGTTGGTAGAGGAATACAAAAATGGTTATGGATTCAGGGATATCACATTATCTCAGAGCTCGGTTATACCAGATGCCTATAAGAGTGAAGCTATTTCATAGATGTTTGCCACGACCACCCCTACTTTCAGAACCTGACAAGCTCAATGGAAGCCTTCACCCTGAGTGGCCTGGCCTGGGGAGACACAGTCATACAGTATGATGAGGCCCTAGACTGGTTATCAATGATTGAATGGATGTCTAGTAATTTGGTAGCTTCTTTTGATTTGTATATCCTTTTGATGTAAAGGACCTAGGTTTGGAGACTGGGGGGTAGACTGTGATATTATAAAATGTATTTTTGGTCTTAAGCCCCATTTCCTGCCATAAATCTTTGCAGTCTCCAAAGTATATCTTTTTTGTATGCCAATGAGTTGACTGATGGCTGGCAGCCCTTAGGTAACTTCAGGATGGGGACAGGTCGCTGGAAAGACGTCCCACCCACCAAACTTAAAGAGAGTGGCTTAAGGTTCATTTGATCACCAGCTGCAAATGGTTTTGTCAGTCAAGCCTATGTAATGAAGTCTCCATAAAAACCCAAAATAATGGGCTCGGCGCCTGTGGCTCAACGGGCTAAGGCGCCAGCCACGTACACCTGAGCAGGCGGGTTCGAATCCAGCCCTGGCCCGCCAAACAACAATGACGGCTGCAACCAAAAAAATGGCCGGGCGTTGTGTCGGGTGCCTGCAGTCCCAGCTACTTGGGAGGCGGAGGCAGGAGACTCGCTTGAGCCCAGGAGTTGGAGGTTGCTGTCAGCTGTGATGTCACAGCACTCTATCTAGGGTGACAGCTTGAGGCTCTGTCTCAAAAAAAAAAAAAAAACCCAAAATGATGGTTTGGTGCCTGTAGCTCAGTGGTTAGAGTGCCAGCCACATACACCAGGGCTGGAGGATTCGAACCCGGCCAGGGCCTGCTAAACAACAATGATAACTATAACAAAAAAATGGCTGGGCATTGTGGTGGGCACTGGTGATCTGAGCTACTTGGGAGGCTGAGGCAAGAGAATTGCTTAAGCCCAAGAGTTTGAGGTTGCGGTGAGCTGTGGCGCTCTACTGAGGGTGACATAGTGAGACTCTGTCTCAAAAAAAAAAAAAAAAATCCAAAATGATAGGTTATGTAGAGTTTCCAGATAGTTGAGCACAGGGAGGTTCCTGGCAGGTGGAACACCCTGGGAGGGGACAGAAACTCCCACCCTTTCCCATACTTCATGCAATGTGTTCAATCCATATCCTTTATAATAAACGGGTGACATTAAAAAAAATTCTCTATGTGCTGAATCTGCAAATAAAATGATTTCAGATATATTACCCAACCAAGGAAAGCAGAAGGAAGAATACCTAAAAATCAAATTTTAACCTATCAGTAATATTTTCCCCACTACTTCAAGAGTTATTTTATTTTGAGACTTTGTCAAATAATAACACCCCTACTAAATAGCATTTGTGCGATTTCCAAACAAAGGACAGTAGCTCCTCTGGTAAACTAATTTTTTCCTACAGTAACTGTAACACTTGATATGAAATTGTTGCATTTTGCTGCTAAAGGCAGAGAAGAGAAAAAGATCCCAGTTACTTCATTCAGAATAGAATGTATTCTCTGTAGCAAAAAATGGTTTTAAGGCATGCTCTTAATAGGAAGCTTGTGAAACCAGGCATGCATGATTCTGCTTAAAGAAAACGCAGAAGAGACTTAACAGAATTCTTTCATTATTCATTTATGATAGTGTTAGATGTCATATGATATTAATGTTAATGGCATGCGTGGGGAAGAGCTGCTACTATGCTGTGCATGTTCCGGTATTTTGCTTGTGGTTAGATGGAACTGCTAACGTAGGACGTGCCTTTTGGCATGTGTGCGATGCAGAGCAGGAGGTGTGCGTGTAGCACTGTACTTTTATCACTGAGAACTCCACGTTAAAGAAGAAGAGATCTGGGCGGTGCCTGTGGCTCAAAGGAGTAGGGCTCTGGCCCCATATACTGGAGGTGGTGGGTTCAAACCCGGCCCTAGCCAAAAACTGCAAAAAAAAAAAAAAAAGAAGAGATCTGAATTTCAGTTAGGATTATTTTGTGATCTGATAGATTGGAAAAAGTACTTTGAGAACAATTCTGCCTGAGCTCCAGCTCTGTGGGCAGTGGGGAAGGTTGAGTGTCAGTGCCCTCACTTCTGTGCACAGAGGTGAGTTGGTTGGGGACAGTATATGATCTTGGTTCACTGTTGAAAGATATGGTAAAAAATTGTGAATAAGATCAAGTCACAGGCACCAAGCATGTCTTTCAGCTCGAATGAAGAAATGGGCACTGGGTATATGATCTTGCTTTTCCACACTGAGATTTCCTGGCTCTCAAGAAGAACATGAGTTCTTTTTTTTTTTTTTTTATTGAAAAAAGTTTCACTATGTCATCCTCGGTAGAGTGCTGTGGAATCATAGCTCACAGCAACCTCAAACTCTTGGGCTTAAGGGATTCTCCTGCCTCAGCCTTTCAAGTAGCTAGGACTATAGGCGCCCTCCACAACTCTCCACTATTTTTTGGTTGCAGTTGTCGTTTTTGTTTAGCAGGCCCGGGCTGGACTGAACCCGCCAGCCTTGGTGTATGTGGCCGGCTTCCTACTTACTGACCTATATGGGCGCTGAGCCCACACATGAGTTCTTAAAAATGGCAGGGCTTGAAGGAAACGTTCCCTCACTGATAATGCCATTTAACCTAACTTTTCTGATTTCAGATATCCTTGAGTAGTATAGCTCATTGATTCAGCCGTGTCTTGAATACCCAGAACTGACCTCTTGAGGACAAAATTTTAGTGAATTTCAGTTGAGAATAAGACATCAGCGTGCCACAATTATACTTACGGAACACCAATGCCCCTTTTAGGTGGTCCCTGGCATCTCATTTACCCTTTGGCCCTTCTTGATAGCTGCTCGAGCTAGGCAGTTCAATGCTTGTACTTCAGGGAAGGGATGTGATGTGATGTGACGGCAGAAGGTGGAGAGGAGGACTTTATTTTTGCCTTTTTGAATTTCGGAGACCTGGACCAGAACTGGCATGGAACGACCAGACGGTTTACCCACGCAGCTACGCCATCTCACATTCCCAGCGCAGTGGTGAGGTCTCCCTAACACTTGTCCCTATCTTCTTGCTTCTGGCCACCCTGCTGGGTGTGAATGGCTGCTCACTGTGGTTTTGATTGGCCTTTTCCTAATGGCTGCACACCTGAAGGTGCTGAGCAAGTTTTCACAAACTCTCTGGCCACTCTTCTTTGGAGAATTACCACTTCAAGTCTCTTGCCCATTTTAAAATTGGGTTGAGTCTTTTGCTATTGATTTGTAATCTTTTTTCTTTAGATAGTCCAAAGTTTGGGTGTAATAGTTCTTTATACAGGGTGTCCATAAAGTTCCAATTAAATTTAAATTGCACATGAACTTTATGTACACCCTATATATTCTAGATACAAGTCCCCATACCAGATACGTAATTTTTTTTTTTTGCAGTTTTTGACTAGGGCCAGGTTTGAACCCACCACCTCTGGTATATGGGGCCAGCACCCTACTCCTTTGAGCCACAGGCTCCGCCCACCAGATACATAATTTGAACATATTTCAAATTTATTTATTCTGGGTTCCTTCTTTTTGTTTTCGAGACAGAGTCGTGCTCTGTTGCCTGGGCTAGAATGCAAAGGCATCTTCATAAGTCACTGCAACCTCAAACTCCTGGGCTCAAGGGATCCTCCTGCCTCAGCCTTCCAAGTAATTGGGACTGCAGACATGTACCACTGTGCTTAGCTGATTTTTCTCTATTTTTAGTAAATACAGGGTCTTACTATGTTGCACAGTCTAGTCTTGAACAACTGGCCTCAAGCATTCTTCTTGCCTTGGCCTAGTAAAGTTCCAGGATTACAGGTATGAGCCACCACACCTGGCTTTCAGCTTTATACTTAGCAATTTAGGGAATGCCAAAAAAATATGCATTTTGGGTAGGATGAGCAAATTGTTGGCCATTCAAAACAACTTCTAAAAAAGAATTTTTCCATTTATTTATAATTTAGCTTATGTATAGGACACAGTGTCCTTTTATTTATGCCCTATCTACTTTCTTTCAAATAAGATTTGAGATGGCTATTCAGGCTAGTTTTCCCCCCATAGGGCAAAAGGTCCTTAGTGGTACTGAAAGTCGTGTTACTGCTGTGATCTTTCCTACTGTGAACTTGCCTGCTGTCTGTTTTGTTTCCTGGTATGTTCCCAGCACTTGTCTGGGACGAGGCAGGTGTCCTAATGTTTGTCAAATGAGTGAATGAGCAAATATCAGCATGGGCTACAGCTGTCAGGGGGTGTGGTACTAATTAAGTTCTTCTGGAAAGTTGTCACAAGATGGAAAATGTTAGGGTGAAAAGAGCAGAAAGCCAAGGGGCGCTCTGGGTGTCCTCAGAGCTCTGCTGTTATGAGCTCTGGAGCCCTGGTCCTCCTGGCCATATTTCCTCACGTGCGAAGTGAAAGGATGTGTTGGATTGTCTTCTTTTTAAGAGGTTTATGAGCAGCATAAACTTAAAACATTTACCACTAGCTAGGAAAGCATCGCTACCAAGTAGAATTTAAGTGCACCATCAAGGTTTTGTGCTAATGTTATCGCTGACATTTGCACCTGCTGTTAAGCGTGCTAAGAATGAGAAAATGGTATTTCTAGTATTGGATGTATTACGAAGATATTCAAAAGCTGTATCTTAAAGGTTCTTATTAGGAAGAATGTTGGGATTAATTTGTCCTTTTATTTATGCCCTATCTACTTTTTTTTGAATAAGATTTGAGATGGCTATTCAGGCTAGTTTTCCCCCCATAGGGCAAAAGGTCCTTAGACGCTACGGAAAGACATTTTATTTATTTTTATCTTTTAAACCTTAAATTTTTGCTATTTCAGAGACCATAAAATCTTTAAAATAAGATTATAAGAGGAGAAATGGTTCAATAATGATAGTTTAATTTAAAGGTCCAAAATTAATGGCGTTTAAACATTAAAAATGACTCCAGTAGATAATATTCTAAATGAATGTAAATATCTCCAGAGCTGTGCATTTCTGCACAAGGAGACTTTTACGGGAGGCACAAAACATAAACTCTGCAGTATTTATAGATTTAACTTGAGTATCTTAAGCTCCTCAAGGAAACAGAGCGTAAACATCTGAGGAGTAAGTTATTTTTGTCTTTTATTTTTTATTTATTTATTTTTTATCTTTTTTTAGTTAAATCATGGTTGAGTATATAAATGCAATCAGGGGTACAATGTATTGGTTTTATATACAATTTGAAATATTTTCATTGAACTGGTTGACATAGCATTCATGACATTTTCTTAGTTATTGTGTACAGACATTTATATTCTACATTTAGTAGGTTTCACCTGGACCCTTCTAAGATGCACCGTAAATGTGGACCCATCAATTACTCATTACTCTCCCTTCACCCATCCTCCCCCTTTCCCTCCCCTCCCTTGCCCTTTACCCCAGTTTTGTGCTGTAATTGGGTTATAGCTTTCATATGAGAGTTATAAATTAGTTTCATAGTAGGGCTGAGTACATTGGATACTTTTCTTCCATTCTTGGGATACTTTGCTAAGAAGAATATTTTCCAGCTCTATCCATGTAAACATGAAAGAGGTAAAATCTCCAGTCCTTTTGGAAAGATATCTGGAGAATACTTAGACACCTAAAAATAGAACTGCCATTCAATCCTATAATTCCTCTACTAGGTATATATCCAGAAGACCGATAATCACATTATAACAAAGATATCTGTATCAGAATGTTTATTGCAGCCCAATTCATAATTGCTAAGTCATGGAAAAAGCCCAAGTGCCCATCGACCCACGAATGGATTAATAAATTGTGGTATATGTACACCATGGAATACTGTGCAGCCTTAAAGAAAGATGGAGACTTTACCTCTTTCATGTTTACATGGATGGAGCTGGAAAATATTCTTCTTAACAAAATATCCCAAGAATGGAAGAAAAAGTATCCAATGTGCTCAGTCCTACTATGAAACTAATTTATAGCTTTCATATGAGAGGTATAAATTAGTTGCATAGTAGGGCTGAGTACATTGGATACTTTTTCTTCCGTTCTTGAGATACTTTGCTAAGAAGAATATGTTCCAGCTCCATCCATGTAAACATGAAAGAGGTAAAGTCTCCATCTTTCTTTAAGGCTGCA
>CAUYRH010080883.1:0-10970 GCA_963574655.1 Perodicticus potto
CGCTTGGTGCCTCAGGGGACCGCCTCTCCACTTTGGCCACCTCTCGGCTCGCTATTCTTCTCACCGCTCCCGAGCCGGGAATACAGCACAGACCAACACAGCCTGTGCCCTGTCCACAACCCTCGAGAAAGTGTCCAAGAATCTGGACTCCTTGAGGGACAGACCTCCAGACCTCAGGGTGAGAGTGGAGGGGAGTGCCGGGAGTTCCAACTTGCTGGTAAAGAATATATGCAGTTTTTATACAGTTTTATGCCTGGCAGGAGAGTTCTGCGGCACCCTAGTAGGGGAAGGACGTCCAGTTTTTAGAGGGTCTCTCCCGTTGGGTAGAGTGGGAGGACATCTGAACTCTGCTTGCTTGTTTGTGTGGAGGTATGGTGTATAGTGCCAGCCGCTCTCATGGGGGAGGGGACTCCCGTCTGCTTGGTGATGTGCTCTGTACCTTTTATTTGTATCCTTGGGGTCGCAGGTCGCTCCAGCAGGGTTGATGTGCGTTCTTCGACCTTCTCATTTGGCTCAGTTCCAAACCGTCGGCTTTCCTGCTAAATTTCTGTCCTTTAACTCTCCTTCTGAACGGGAGCGTCTGCAGAAAGCTGGCTACAGACTACCATCTTGGCTCCCCCCCACCGGAGGCCCAGTTTCTAAAGGGTCTCTCCTGTGGGATAAAATGGGAAGATGTTTGAACTCTGCTTGCTTGTTTGTAGAAAGTATACTGTGAGCTATTGTCTTGAGGCGGGGACTCCTGTTCACTCTGCAATGGATTTTGTAACTATTGTTTGTATCCTTGGGGTCACAGATCGCCTCAGCAGGGTTGATGTGCATTCTTCAACCTTCTCTCTTGGCTCAGCTCCAAACCATCAGCTTACTTGCTAAAATTCTGTCCTTTAACTCTCCTTCTGGATGAAAGGCTCTGTGGAAAGCTGGCTCCAGTCAGCCATCTTGCCTCTGACCCCCTGTATGAGTTTGTTTTTACGTTTTGTTTGTTTGAATTAAAAGAGCACAATAATTTATGTAACTTATTATTATATTACAGGGAATTATTTTTATTGTTACAGTATTACCCTGTATTATTATTATTACCACATATGAACCATTATAGTCTTGTTGTTATTATTATTATTGCCATATATGTGCTATTCATTAGGAATCAGAGTTATTTACAAATTGACCTAAAGACACTCTTAGGAAACATATCTTGTTCTTAACCTCAGGACTACCTGTTTAATAAAACCTGACAGCACTTATTATTACTGAGATTCAACAATAGTCAACATTTTGTCACACTTGTTTCTTTTTACTTTTCATCATTTTTCCCTCCATATCTTAGTGCAATTCCATCCCTAACTCCTTCTGTGGGCATCCCTAAAAATATTAACAGTATTTCCCTTTCTCAGTGTGCCTGGTTCATACCAGGTGACTGTGAATAATGAGTGTCTTTTGGGGACTCTTTCTCTGGGACCTCCTTGTGAGGTTAACTGGGCATGCTTTATTTTTTTTCCTTAAAGTACAAACACCCACTCTTGATAAACACATTTGTATCATCTCAGAATATCCAAATAGAGAAGATGTGGCTCTGGTGGATAATGGTCAGAGGATCTGCCTGCATCATGCTCTGAGGAGACACATATGGTGTGAACTGCCCCACAGTGTTTTGGGTACATGCTCCTTCACTCTTCTTTTATTTCTTTAAATTGTATGAAAACCAGCTGGAATCCCGACAGGCCAAGTTGGTAAATGAGGATTTTACAGTTTGGCATGCTATGGTTCTCTTGATTTTCTTCTGAACCTTTGGATGGTTTGGCCTCACAGTGTCCCAGGTGGCACGTCCATCTGTGTCCCCCAAGTGTGGAGACATGGGTGTCTGGGCAGTCCACACCTCCTGCTGGCCACACCAGTGTGTGAGAGCTTACGTGGCTCCACCCAGCCAGTCAGCCTGCTGGGCCTGCTCCTTGTCAGTCACAGAGAAAGCATGATCTCACCCAGAGATCACCCTAGAGGTGCCAACTGTGACCAGGGTCCTCATTCTTCATTTTACGCATGTGCAGTCATCATTCTCAGGGCATCAACATGGACAGGAGGCTCCTACAGCATCATTCTTATGCTCTGTTTGTGAAACCGGCTCACTGTATAGACCCTGTCTTTCTGAATCTAGTATGCTTCTGCCTTCCTCATCCCTAGGGCTAGGTTGGAGAGGGCCTACTTCAGGTTGCCTTAACTCCTTGTTTGGGGGGAGCAGGGGATGGCATGTCAATTCTTACCTCCCAAATTCTATGAATTGTACACTGAAATGAACCCTCTTTCTATAGTGAATATCTTTCATAGCAGTGATCCTAGAGGTTAATAGTCTGATTGGGTCATGAAATATTTAGTTTCACCCTAACCCCAGGATGCTGGTTACCTACTCATTCTTTCTTTGCCTTTTCAGGGAGAAGTTAACTTTCTTTACACTAAAATGAGGGTGTAAGCATACGTAAACTCAGAAACAAATGAAGATAATTCAGTGCATTTCCAGAAAGCATAATTTAAAATACACTGAGATGGGATATGTGTGTGTGTGTGTATAAATAACTTTACTTGAACAAATAGCATGTGTTTTCTGGATAATGACCTCTTCAGGGATTGATTTGGGCTCTCTCCCATTTCTTTTGAACCTGCTGTCTCCCACCCCCAGTAGCTCATGGTCCGGCCCTAATAAGCCTTGTTGATTGACTACCTCTGGTGGTGAGATTGCCGCTTCTGAAAGCCAAAGTCACTTTTTGGTGACTCAGATACAGTTCTGTTACTTACAACAAACACCTATGAAAGACCCACTGCTTAATTTCTCCACAGGGGTCAGTAAGTGACCAAGAAGCCAGGTGTGCTGAGGGTCACAGCTCTGCTCCTCCTCTTCCTGAGCATCCTTGGAGCCCTCCTGGCCTCCCTTAAGTCTCCTAAATCTACTAAGCTGAGGGATCACGTCTGTTACAAAACCTAGATTGAAGTTTCCACTTCTCTACAGGACAGATCTGCCTAGCTATGTGTCCCTCAAGTTAATATACATCATCTAAACACACTACCATTTTATCATTCTAATTGAAATTGTGTATATCGCAGGTATATGATGTGATGGCTTGAGTGAACTGATTACTATAGTGAAGCTAATTAACATGTCCATCTATTCATAGTTACTGTGTGTGTGTGTGTGTGTGTGTGTCTGTGTGGTAAGAATACCAAACATCTACATTCTTAGAAAAGTTCAAGTATTCAGTGTAGTATTATATAGTCCCCAGGTTGTACATTTTATCTCCAGAACTCACTTGTTCAATATCTCTCCATTTCCCTCACCTCCCCAGCCCTGGTATCTACCATCATCTGTCATTCTACTCTCTGGTTCTATTGACTTTTTTTTTAGATTCCACATATAAGTGAGATCATGTAGGACTTTTCCTTTTGTTTCTGGCTTATTTCATTTAGCACAATGTCCTCCAGGCTCATTCATGTTGTTGCAAATGGCAGATTTCCTTCTTTTAGAAGGCTGAATAATATTCCATGGTACATACATTATCAGGTTCTGGTTTCCATTTATTTTAAAACATTTTCAATGGAGGTAGAGCACGTAATCCATGCTTTCTATTTCCCCACACTAGGGGTATATTAGGATCATGAGCATAGAATGTTTCTGTGCCCCTGCCTTCACTTGAATTGCTGTAAATGTGCCCCTCTTCAGGCCTCCATTCTAGGTAGTTCAGGAAATCCTTAGATGGGATCGTCTATGTTTGGAAAAGTATTCTATGTGTCTTTTATCTTCGTCCATCTTCTCCTTTCTGGCCTTTAGATGTTGGACTTGTAGATTTCTGACTTTCGGAAGGTTTCCATGAGGGCCCTTCTGTTCCTTGTTGGGTTGGTGACCTCTTTGAGTGGCCAGGAGGAATTAGCCCCAACCCCATTATGTATAACAGGTTTGCACATGGCTTGGTTTCTGCTCCCTGTTTCAACATTGTGGTGCATTCACATTGTTATTTTGCCTTGTAGTGGTGTCACATTTCCTCAAGTACAATTTCATAACCATACAACAGTATGAAAGCAACTCCATTCTTTACTTCTATCTACTGAAAAACATTAATCCTCAGAAGCGCTTCTCAGATATACCTTCCTTTCTTATATTTCACACTGCCTGGAGCTTCTCATTCTCAGTTAACTTCTATTACTAGATCCATTGGCCTTAATTTCTCTCATCTTTCCCCTTGATTCACAATGTAGATCAACATAAGCTTCTTTGTGTAAACTTGGTCTTTCCTTTCATTCCTCCTTCAGGTACAGCTAGACTCTTCCCACTCTGTAACATTAAAAGATTGGATAACTTTATCTTCTGTGGGTGAAGAATGGAATAAGGGAGCTGATTTGGTGGGCTGGAGGGAGGAGAATATTTGGGGCCATGCTTACATGGACAAATTTCAGATTGTGGCACTGAGATTGCTTCAGTGGTAAAGCAATATGCAAGAGAGGTGCTCAAGAACTCTGGAGTGAAAACTTCACCCTCAAACTCTACCTCCACCACATATGCTCACCAAGATTCTAAGTAAGTTACTTAATATCCTTAAGTTTCAGTTTCGTCCTCTGTCAAATGGGCCTTGGTGAATGAGATAATTCATATAGAGTGTTCAATAAATGTGAGCTGCCACGATTTTGCCTAACCACTTTCTCTCTCCAGATTCTGATAATTTTGGTTAGTTATAGGGAAAAGGGGGCATTGTCACAGGACCAGAGGACAAGCTGGGGAGTACAGGCCCTGCCATCCCCTTCCCTCTGACCTTGGTTGGGCTTCTGCATGCCCTGTGCTTTCTCTTTCCCAGAATGAACTGCTTCTAAGATCCTTGGGCAGAGGACACACCTGGTTGCTGACAGACTCCCTGCCAGGGCCAGGCAAACCTCCCCTCCCCCCAACTGGTGGGAGAACTCCTGCTATAACTGGGAGTTCTGGGTCTGAGATTTTTGTTATGAGTTCACATGGAGCCTCAGTTTCTCAACATATAAAATGAGTGTGTAGAAACTCAACCATCTATAGGGTCTTTTATTTTTAAAACAATTATAATCCTTGTTAATGTGGGAACCGCTGGACACAGACTCCATTCCCTGGTTTTCCCCTGGACTGGTATTGCAATGTCTCCTCTCTGAAATGGCCCCTGTAGGTGAGCAGCCCCTGGTCTGCACATCAGTCTCTTTGCTTATACTCATTTCTCCTTCTGGAGTTGCCCTAATCCCCAGCACATCATCAGGAGAATTGCTCTATGCATACATTTATGATCTATGAATCATGAACCTAGCTGCAATAACTGAAGACAACGCAAGAAGTTTTTATTAAGTGAGGAATAAAAAGTAATTTGGTGCAAAGCACTTTTTCTTTTGCTCCAATATTTCTCAGCCTCTGTCAGCTCCACTGGGCAAATAACGTGTGCTGGCTCCTGCCTGCAGCTCACTGGCCTTACTGCCTTCGCTTTGTCACAGCTACTGAAAGCCAGCCACTGGCAGCTACTCATTGTGCCTCCGATTGTTACCGTGCCAAGACTGAATAATGCACAAGTAGAATGTCTTTTCTCCTCCAAATGGTCACAAATGGCCTGCCACAGTATAATAATGTATGTGAGCTTTCCCATAATGGCCAGAAAAGGTGGTTTGAATTTTGCAATCAATACTGTGTTAGCTTGTGGCATTCTATTCTGTTAGAACCCTTTTTTTCCAGAGGACAACCTCATCTTCTCAAAATGAATTCTTTACTTCTCTTCATCTACCCAGAGCCCATCCATAGCTTTCTCTGACAACTCCAGCCTACTTCAGCTACACCTAAATTCTATTATTCTAAATCTTATACAATTTTATACTGTAATTTATTCTTTCATTTGCACATCACTTTTTTCTCCAAGCTTTACTGTCAGCTCTCTGAGTAGGAGTCATATCTTCTACCTCTCAGTATCGGGTAGATGGATGACAGTCAATAAATATCTTCCAGCTCATAGAGAAACATTTGCATCCATAGTTAATGGGTGGGTGGATGGAAGACCAAGATGTGCTTTTGTTAGTTTTTGCTGTATAACCAATAAGCTCAAAATCTCAGTAGTGTACAATAGTAAGCATTTCCTTCCCTCCTATAGGTCTATAGGTAGGCCACACAGTTTGGCTGATCTAGGCCACATCTGGCTGAGCCAGGTGGGCTCCAGGCTACTGGTTGGGTTCAGGTCTTTTCCACATATCTTCATTCTGGGGCCCAGTCTACAGGGGTCAAGGCTCTTCATCCACTAATATTTCTGGAGATAAAGCATTGTATTTTACCTTAATCTCCATTCATAAATATTCCATGACACAGTTCAGGTGGCACCAATGAGGCAGGGAAATTATTCAACTCATTGTTGGAGGCACTGCAAAGTTCCCTATTAAAAGGAAGTAAAGAGCTGGGAGCAAAACCCACCACAGACAGCTAAGTTATTATCCTTTAAACTGGACAAGAACCCAGCAGATTACTTTCTCTAGCGCCCTGGACCAGCAGCATCACTGAGGACCTTGTTAGAAAGGCAGAATTGCCAGCCTCACCTGGGACCTACTGAATCAGAATCTTTGTTTTTATAAAGTCCTCAAGGGATCTATACACACATTGGAATTTTTTAATAGGTTTAGGGGATAAGTTCAGTTTTCTTACATGGATATATTGTGCAGTGGTTAATCTAGGCTTTTTGTGTGACCATATCTGAATATTGTATGTGGTACTCATTAGGTAATTTCTCATCCCAAAACCTCCCCATTGCCCTTGATAATTGTCAGTGTCTGTTATTCCACTCTCCACACCCACGTGTACACATTATTTAGCTTCTAATTGTATGTGAGAAAATGTAGTATTTGACTTTTTGTGTCTTAGTTATTCCACTTAAGATAATCTATCCCTGTTGCTACAAAAGACACAATTTCATTCTTTTCTATGCCCATGTAGTATTCAATGGTGTGTGTGGGTGTATGTGTATCACATTTTCTTTATCTGGTCATCCACTGATGGTCCCTTAAGTTGATTCCATATCTTTGAGACTGTGACTAATGCTGTGCTAAATATTTGAGAGGCACATTGAAATTTGAAATCATCTGAAAAAGCATTTTAAAAATATGTTCCATAAGAGACTAATAGGTATTTTGTGGGGGGGAACTGTTTCTATGGTTAAGTAAATTAAGAGTATATAAGGACTTCTCAAAACTTTCAACATGCTAATTTATGCTGCAGATCTCAGGGACAAGAGACCATATTCATTTCCTGGGGTGACCCAAAACATGGCCACAAATTGGGTTAATTTAACAAACATAAATTTATTCTCTCACAGTTCAAGAGGTCAGAAATCTCCTAGCTTCTAGTGGTTACTGACAGTTCTTGGTGTTTGGATTCTGATTATATCACTCCAATCTTGGCCTTCACTAGTTCTTGGCACTCTCCCCATGTGTGTCTCTGAGCTTCTTCTCCTCTTCTTATGTGAATGCCAGTCATTGGATTAGGGCCTACCCTACTGTATCTGACTTGTCCTTAACTACTTACATTGGGAAGGACCTTATTTTCAATTAAGAACACATCCTGAGATTCCATGTAGACATGGATTTGGGGAGTGGATACTATTCAAGTCACTGCAGAGTGGGAGGATTGAATATGGAATGCAGCATCCCCTAACATAATTGGTCAGGGCACACTTTCGTTTCAGAATATCTCATGACACAGAGATGGGGAGATGAGAATCAAAACCATCCTCAACACATGGTTGTTGATTTTTCTTCTGAGAGTTTATTTTATAGCATTTATATTTTATTAGGTATTGTTAGTAATTTAGAAATGACTAAAATTATATTGGAAGACTTGTATTTTTATTTTTTCAGTCTCACATCCATTTTTCTTTTTACACTGATTGCATTTGTTAGGTAAAGTCCCTCTTACAATCGTGTCTTGCCCCCAAAAGGTGTGTCACACACCAAGACCTCACCCTCCACCCTCTTTTCCTCTTTCTGGTCTTCCTTTCCCCCACCCCTTCTTCCTTTCTCTACCTTTCTCTTCCCCCACCCCCACTGTGTCATTAATTGTCCTCATATCAAAATTGAATACATAAAATTCATGCTTCTCATTCTTGTGATGCTTTACTAAGAATAATGTGTTCCACTTCCATCCAGGTTAATACAAAGGATGTAAAGTCTCCATTTTTTTTAATGGCTGAATAATATTCCATGGTGTACATATGCCACAGCTTGTTAATCCATTCCTGGGTTGGTGGGCATTTAGAATGTTTCCACATTTTGTCAATTGTAAATTGAGCTGCGATAAACAGTCTAGTGCAAGTGTCCTTACGATAGAAGAATATTTTTCTTTCTAGGTAGATGCCCAGTAATGGGATTGCAGGATCAAATGGGAGGTCTAGCTTGAGATCTTTGAGGGTTCTCCATATTTCCTTCCAAAAAGGTTGTATTAGTTTGAAGTCCCACCAGCAGTGTAAGTGTTCCCTTCTCTCCATGTCTGCACCAGCATTCGCAGTTTTGAGATTTTGTGATGTGGGCCATTCTCACTGGGGTTAAATTGTATCTCAGGGTTGTTTTGATTTGCATTTCTCTAATAATTAGGGATGATGATCATTTTTTCATATGTTTGTTAGCCATTCGTCTGTCTTCTTTAGAGAAGGTTGTATTCATGTCTCTTGCCCATTGTTATATGGGATTGTTGGCTTTTTTCATGTGGATTAATTTGAGTTCTCTATAGGTCCTAGTTATCAATATTTGATATCTGATTCAAAATATGCAAATATCCTTTCCCATTGGGTAGGTTGTCTATTTGCTCTGGTTGCTGTCTCCTAGGCTGTACAGAAGCTTTTCAGTTTAATTAAGTCCCATTTATTTATTTTTGTCATTGCAATTGCCATGGCAGTCTTCGTCACGAAGTCTTTTCCCAGGTTGATGTCTTCCAGTGTTTCTCCTATGCTTTCTTTGAGGAGTTTTATCATTTCATGCCTTAAATTTAAGTCCTTTATCCATCTTGAATGAATTTTCATGAGTGGAGAAAGGTGTGCGTCCAGTTTCAGTCTTTTACATGTGGATATCCAGTTCTCCAAGCACCATTTGTTGAATAGGGTGTCTTTCCCTAGTGTATGTTCTTGTTAGGTTTATCAAAGATTAAGTGGTTGTAAGATGTTAGTTTCATTTACTGGTTTTCTATTCGATTCCAAATGTCTATGTCTCTATTTGTGTGCCAGTATCATGTTGTCTTGACCACTATGGTTTTGTAGTACAGCCCAAATTCTGGTGTGCTGATGCCCCCGGCTTTGTTTTTATTACTAAGAATTGCCTTAGCTATACAGGGTTTTTTCTGGTTCTATAAAAAATACAGAATCCTTTTCTGCAAGTCTTGAAAGTATGATGTTGGTATTTTAATAGGGATGGAATTGAATCGGTAGATTGCTTTGGGAAGTACAGACATTTTGACAATGTTGATTCTTCCCAGCCATGAGCATGGTATGTTCTTCCATTTGTTAATATTCTCTGCTATTTCATTTCTCAGGGTTTCATAATTTTCTTCATAGAGGTCCTTCACCTCTTTTGTTAGGTATATTCCTAGGTATTTCATTTTCTTTGAAGCTATGGTAAAGGGAGTTGTGTCCTTAATTAACCTCTCATCTTGGCTGTTATTGGCGTATACAAAGGCTACTGACTTGTGGACATTCATTTTGTATCCTGAGACTTTACTGTATTTTTTGATGACTTCCAGGACTCTTGTGGTTGAGTCTTTGGGGTTCTGTAAGTAAAAGACCATATCATCAGCAAAGAGGGAGAGTTTGACCTTCTCTGCTCCCATGTGGATGCCCTTTATTTCCTTGTCTTGCTTAATTATATTGGCTAGTACTTCCAGCACTATGTTGAATAGTAATGGTGACAGAGGACAACATTGTCTGGTTCCAGTTCTAAGAGGAAAAGCTTTCAATTTACTCCATTCAGTAAAATGTTAGCTGTGGGTTTGTCACAGATAGCTTCGATCAGTTTAAGAAATGTGCCATGTATGCCTATATTCTTCAGTGTTCTAATTAGAAAAGGATGCTGAATTTTATCAAATGCTTTTTCTGCTTCTATTGAGAGGATCATACGGTTGTTGTTTTTGCTTCTTTTAATATGGTGAATAATGTTTATGGACTTGCATAAGTTAAACCAGCTTCACATCCCTGGGATGAAACCTACATGATCAGGATATATGACTTTTTTGATCATAAGCTGTAACCTTTTGGATAGGATTTTGTTGAGAACTTTTGCATCTTTATTCATTAGTGAAATTGGTGTGAAATTGTCCTTTTTAGTTGGGTCTTTTCCTGGCAGGGTGATGTTTGCTTCATAGAATGTGTTGGGGAAGATTCCTTCCTCCTCAATTTTTTGGAACAATTTCTGCAGTATGGGAATAAGCTCTTCTTTGAAAGTTTGATAGAATTCTGGTGTGAAGCCATCTGGACCAGGGCATTTTTTATGTTGAAAGAGGTTTTATTGTTTCTTTCATCTCAGTGCTTAAAATTGATCTGTTCAGGAGATGTATTTCTTCCTGGCTAAGTCTAGGGAGAGGGTGTGAGTCCCAATATTGATCCATTTCCTTCACATTGTCAAATTTGGGGGCATAGAGTTTCTGGTAGTATTCAGAGATAATCTCTTGTATCTCTGTGGCATCTGTTGTTATTTACCCTTTATCATTTCTGATTGAGGTTACTAGAGATTTTACTTTTCTATTCCTAGTTAGTCTGGCCAAAGGTTTATCCATTTTATTTATTTTTTCAAAAAACCAATTCCTTATTTCATTAATTTTCTGAATAATTCTTTTGTTTTCAATTTCATTGATCTCTGATTTAATTTTGGATATTTCTTTTCTTCTGCTGAGTTTAGGCTTACATTGTTCTTCTTTTTCCAATTCCATAAGATGGCTTGTGAGTTTGTTGAAGTGTGCTCTTTCTGTTTTT
>CAUYRH010080884.1:0-16963 GCA_963574655.1 Perodicticus potto
TACAGGTGCCTGCCACAACACCAGCCATTTTTTGGTTGCAGCCACCAGTGTTGTTTGGCAGGCCAGGCTGGATTCGAACCTGCCACCTCAGGTGTACATGGCTGGTGCCTTAGCCCGTTGAGCCACAGGCGCCAAGCCAAACTTTGCAGTTTTTTTCATTTCATAAAAACATTCCTTATAAAACATACCTTTAAAATTAAAACATATCCTTCTTTTACATATATAATGTTTTTATTTGGTTTCTTTCTTTCTTTTTTTTTGGGGGGGGACAGAACCTCAAGCTGTCACCCTGGATAGAGTGCTGTGGCATCACAGCTCACAGCAACCTCCAATTCCTGGGCTCAAGCACGTCTCCTGCCTCCATCTCCCAAGTAGCTGGGACTACAGGCGCCCGCCACAATGCCCAGCCATCTTTTGGTTGCAGCCGTCATTGTTGTTTGGCTGGCCCGGGCTGGATTTGAACCTGCCAGCTCAGGTGTACGTGGCTGGTGCCTTAGCCCCTTGAGCCACAGGAGCCAAGCCAATTTTTTTTTTTTTTTTTTTTTTTTTTGTGGTTTTTGGCCGGGGCTGGGTTTGAACCCGCCACCTCCGGCATATGGGGCCGGTGCCCTACTCCTCTGAGCCACAGGCGCTACCCTAAGACATATCTTTTAGGGAAAAAATCATCTCATGTTCTTTTCCTCATAACATTTTTTATGCATATATTATTCACTTCGTTAAGTATGAAGTTATAGTACTTTTCTGTTTGAAAACTTATTTCTATTTAAAATTAAATGTATGCTTCTAGAGGTACAATCACAATTAGAATATTTTAATCAGAGTAAAATATACACATTGTAACATTTTAACTGTGAAGAAGAAATCCTTAGGACCCTGATAAACCCTGTGGTTCAGTGAGTAGGGTGCCAGCCCCATATGCTGAGGGTGGCAAATTCAAATCCAGCCCCAGCCAAACTGCATCAGAAAACAGCCGGGCGTTGTGGCGGGTGCCTGTAGTCCCAGCTACTCGGGAGGCTGAGGCAAGAGAATTGCCTAAGCCCAGGAGTTGGAGGTTGCTGTGAGCTGTGACATTAGAGCACTCTACTAAGGGTGATAAAGTGAAGACTCTGCCTCTACAAAAAAAAAAAAAAAAAAAAAGTACAGCTATTAAGGAGAGAGGTAGCAAAAGAAAGCAGGCTAGAAACCACCCTCCTGAAATACTTTAAGGTGGGTGTTCCTGGGAAGCATCAAAATCTCCTAGCTTGGTCCTGGTTGGCATTAGAGATAAGACCCTGATGCAAAATTAACACCTTTTGGAGAAGCAGTAATTCTAAAATCGGTCTCAGACGGAGTATCATTCACTCTGCAGGAAAGATGGCTTCTCTCACCTCTCATGACCCCCTCCCACATTCCAACTACACTAATGAAGCTCCCTTGAAATTGTGTAAGGGGACTGACTTGTCAGATCCTCTTCTGTTGCTTTAAAATAAAGCCTGTCCTTAATCCTTGGACTGACTTCCTCTCTTTCTTGTGGACCCTGGCCTAGACTTTATCCCTAAACCTCTCATTAGCCATTTCAAGTACATAGTTTGGTGGCATTGGCTACATTCCCGTTATTTTGCAACTATCACCACCATCTATCTCCTGAAATTTTTTATTTTCCTAAACTGAAACTCTGTATCCATTAAATAGGAACTCCCCATTTCCCTACCCCTAGGCCCACTATGTACTATTCTATTTTCTGTCTGTGTAAATTAGATTATTATATTTGCTGATTATTGCTTGTTAAAAAAATCTATTTTTTTTTTGAAACATAGTCTCATTATGTTGCCCTCAGTAGAGTTCTGTGGCATCACACCTCACAGCAACTTCAAATTCTTGGGCTTAAGCAATTCTCTTGCCTCAGCCTCCCAAGTAGCTGGGACTACAGGCGCCCCCCACAAGGCCTGGCTATTTTCTTGTTGCAGTTGTCATTGTTGTTTAGCTGGCCCCGGGCCAGGCTGAAACCCGCTAGCCTTCGCGCATGTGGCTGGTACTATAACCACTGTGCTACCAGGCGCCAAACCTGAAAACTCTATATTTTAATCACTATATTGTATATGTGGATGTATCTATTTAGAGAGGAAACATTTTTATATATTACAATATTCCACTTTTATGTGTTTTATACACATATACACATACACATTTCTAGGTGTATATGTACATATAGTTATTCCCTCTGTGTGTGAAAAATGCAGACTTTGCTACTTTAGGAAAGTAGCAATGTCAACCCACTGAAATTCTCCTTAGTGGTATCACCCTTGAGTCCAGGCAAGAAGCAGCTGGTCATTAGGCTGAGGGTGTCAGACCCATATCTTTCCTTGTTGTTACAAATAATATAAGTTTTGGGGGCGGTGCCTGTGGCTCAAAGGAGTAGGGCACTGGCCCCATATACCGGAGGTGGCGGGTTCAAACTCAGCCCCGGCCAAACACTGCAAAAAAGAAAATAATAATAATAATAATACGAGTTTTTGTTCTAGAAGAAAGCAGTGATATTTGTATGGCACTTTGGGAGTTCTTGGGGTGCCTATTCCAGTTTTTTTATGGAGAAACATGTAGAATACATTTTAACTGCAATGTTTGTCTTAGTTTCTTTTCTGTTCTTTGTTTCTTTGTTTCTTTCTTCTTTGAGACAGAGTCTTACTTTGTCACCCTTGGAAGAATGCTGTGGTGTCATAGCTCATAGCAACCTCAGACCACTGGGCTCAAGCGATTGTCTTGCCTCAGTCTCCCAAGTGGCTGGGACTATAGGCGATCGCCACAATGCCCGGCTCTTTTTAGTCTCACTCTTGCTCAGGCTGGTCTCAAACCTGTGAGCTCAGGCAATCCACCCAGCTCAGCCTCCCCAGTGCTGGGATTACAGACATGAGCCGTCTCACCCGGCCTTAATTTCTTTTCTGTTGCGTATGACTGAATACCTGAAACGTGTAATTTATAACAAACAAAATTTATTCCTGAAAGCTGGGAAGTCCGGGGTTAAGGGAGCACTTCTGGTGAAGGCCTTCTTTCTGTTGGGGACTCTGCATGATCCTGAGGTACCTTGGTGAATCACACAGGAAGGGAGCTGAGGTCCTAGCTCAGGTCTCTAACCCCCTTCTTCTTCTTATTTATTTATTTATTTATTTGAGACAGAGTCTCACTTTGTCACCCTCAGTAGAGTGCTGTGGAGTCACAGCTCACAGCAACCTCCAGCTCTTGGGCTAGGGCAATTCTCTTGCCTCAGCCTCCCGAGTACCTGGGACTACAGGCGCCTGCCACAATGCCTGGCTATTTTTGTCGCAGTTGCCACTGCTGTTTTAACTGGCCAGGGCCAGGTTTGAACCTGCCACCCTTCATACATTGGGCCAGCACCCTACCCACTGAGCCACAGGCGCTGCCCTAACCCCCTTCTTATAAAGCAACCAGTCCAATTCCCATGATAGTCTATTAATCCATTAATCCACAAATGGATTAATGTATTCATGAGGACAGAGTATGTGACCCAATCACCTTTAAAGGCCCCACCTTTCAATACTGCCATATTGGAAATAAGTTCAACATGAGTTTGAGAGCAGACAACATTGAAACCACAGAATTTTTTAAATTTAAATTTATGATCTTATGAAATAAAAGCAATATCTGTGTGGCATTTTGTACCTTGAATACCCACCTTTGTCTTACTTCTAGTTTTGCAGACTGCAGGATCCGGAGATGTTCATTGGAACAGCTCAGATTTTCCACTGAAGGCTCAGACCTCACCTGGTCTTTGAGGATTTCCCTAACAGGGAGTGAGAGAACCCACTGAGATTGTGCACAGAGAGAGAGTGTGTGTTACTGCAACATCCGCTTAGCTAAAGAGCCTTAAAAGCTGGACTTTGGCTCCCCTGCTCTCATAAGCACTATTCCTTACCAACAGGGGTGACATGTTGACCCTACTATTTGTGGGGGAATTAGAAAACAACCTGTTAGTTTTAGGTTGGGGAGTCAGTGAAGCAAAAGCCTCTGGCACCTAAGCCAGGGTAGATGTTATAAGCACCTGTAGGATGAACATGTGTCTGTCACCTGCTAATCAAGCCCTACCGTGCTTGCCAGCTTCTTGGGTTGTTGCCCAGAGCACTTTGTTGTTTGTGTAATAGCAGAGCAGAAGAGCTTGTTGATTCGATGAGATTATGACAACTATGTTGTTTCTACAGGGAAGAACTCAGGCGTTGTCAACAACTGCAGCCTGAAGACACGGGCCCATAGCTGACCTGCCCAGCAGGAGCCATCATGTGACTTGTGTACTGTGGCTATAGCCTATGGGTGGTTCCTCTGCAGTTTCCACCTCCCTCCTGCAGAGGGGCTACTGTGGCTATTGCCTTTTCTGGATAAGATCTCCCACATTGCATTGCTATAATGAAAACTATTAGCAACAGCACAGCAACACAGAAGCAAAGCCCACTGCTAACAGTAATTGCTGATGATGCTGTTTACTAAAGAAGCATCCTAGTGACTGGACAGCTCCCCTGGTGTAATGCTGATGATAAAAACCCATCCCTTCTTTTGTCAGTCATGAGAAGGTCTTAGAGGAACTGAAACCCATGGATAAGCCCACGTTTGCCCTTAGGTTGTAGTACTCCCTTCTGTGGGGAGCAGGATTGGTGACCTAGAGTTACTTGAGGTGAGTCATCATTGGTTGGGGGATGTGCTAATATTTTCAGCAAATCATGAATCTGGCAAAACATTTGACTGACCTGCTTCCAGGTTCAGAACAAACTTACAGCACTCATGACTTTGATTTATGGCAATGGAGTGGAGTCAGAAGTGGGAACACATCCTGTACGCCTATCTCAATTGACAGTAACTCTGACCTGTGGGAGGATGGTCACGTCCCCCTACCGTACCATGGGGCTGTGCTGGGTCCGGCCCTGCTGTTCCTGCGTTCAGCTGGGGGCTTCTCTCCACTTTGAGACAAGCATGTGCAGGTGGCTGCGGGGCCGTCCCACTTCCATCAGCATCCCCCAGTCCTCCCTCACCTGATCCCACTTTTATGCTCCCTCATGATTCAGAGGTCCCAGCCAGAGTGGCTAAAAGAAAGGTTCATAAGCTTTCTGGAAACTCACTAATAATCCATGGATGGCATTAAATTCCTTCTCCCTAAACCATCTCCAGAAATCCAGATTAGTAATTCCCTTCCTGGCTGTCTTTGCAAGGCCCCAAGTGACTGGATGGTCCACAGCAAAGTGCCTCAGAGGTGTGAGAGCCAGCTGACCTTCCCTGGAACCCGACCCCAGGTGCTTTCTGGAACACGGGGTTTCCTTCCTTCTGAGAAGCTGCTTAGTGTTTAGTATTCACAGGAAGGTCACAGGTTCAAGAAAACACAGGGAGAAAGAGAAGTGGCCGAGAGGGAGACACCTGCTCAGTGTGGCCAGAGCGTCCTGGGCGGAAAAGGGCTCCATGGCCAGGAGCAAATGCAAGTGGGTGGCGGGAAGAAAGGAACAACGAGGTGGAAAAGGACACTGTCCAGACAGCCTTCCCGGCTCCGGAGAAGGGACTGAGTCCAAGAGGAGAGAGAGGAGTGGGGCTGAGCTGTGCCACAAAGTCAGAAACATTGGGAGTCAAGGAAAATCAGATACCCATAGACATGATGTGGGTTTTCTGATAGGAGAACAATGCCAGTAATTACTTTTGAAGAGTTTAATATTTTGGGAAAGAAATTTCCCATTTGAGGTTAGATTTAACTTGTTTCCTTCTGAAACATATTTTATTCATGATTTCAACTTAATTCAGATTTTCTGGCTTGGGAAAACTTAATGCAGGATATGAAAGAAAAGAAAGAGAAATGAAGGAAGAGAGAAGGAAGGGGGGAGGGAGAAAGAAGGGAAGGAAGCAAGGGAGGGAGGGAAGGAGGAGAAGGGGCAGGGAGGAGGGGAGGGAAGGAGAAAGAAAGAAAACATGAAGTGTTTCTGCAAGCAAGGAATTCTCATACCTGTACCAGGGAGCTGCAGACTAGGCTGGACTCCTTAGGAGACACGAGGCCACCGCCCATGATTTATCAATGAACTATGAAACAAAAGAAGTGACCAGCCATTTCACTATTATTCTTTTAGTCCTTAGGTCTTAGGGGGGAAGTAGTATTCATTCATTCTACAAATATTTATTAGGATGCATTATTTGTAAGGTGAGTGGTGGACACAATGGTTGAAAGTCACAGACAATAATCAAGCAAACAAAGCATATTTCAGAATGCTGATTTTGTGACTTGGCGCCTATGGCTCAGCGGGCTAAGGTGCCAGCCACGTACACCTGAGCTGGCGGGTTCAAATCCAGCCCGGGCCTGCTAAACAACAATGACGGCTGCAACCAAAAAATGGCCAGGCGTTGTGGCGGGCGCCTGTACTACTTGGGAGGTGGAGGCAGGAGACTCGCTTGAGCCCAGGAATTGGAGGTTGCTGTGAGCTGTGATGCCATAGCACTCTATCCAGGGTGACAGCTTGAGGTTATGTCTCAAAAAAAAAAAAAGAATGCTGATTTTGGAATTCAATACTTGTGGGTTGAAATTATGGTTTTGCTTCACTGTCATGTAACTTTGAGCAAGGTACTTAAATTGGCAGTGCCTCCATTTCCTCACATAGAAAAGGGGGATTAAGAATGCTTGCTTTGGTCGGATGTGGTGGTTCACGTCTGTAATCCTAATACACTAGGAGGCTAATATGGGTGGACTGCCTGAGGTCACAAGTTCAAGACCGGCCTGAGCAACAGTGAGACCCATCTCTAAAAATAGCCAGGCGTTGTGGAGGGCACCTGTAGTCCCAGCTACTTGGGAGGCTGAGGCAAAAGGATCACTTGAGCCCAAGATTTTTTAGGCTGCTGTGAGCTCTGATGCCACAGCACTCTACTGAGGGCAATAAAGTGAGACTCTGTCTCAAAAAAAAATTTTTTTTTTTTAAAAAATGCCTGCTTTGTGGGGTTTGTGAGGATTAAAGGGGATAAATTAAGTAGAGTGTAGCACACAATTCCCAACACAGAACTACTATTATTCTTAGAGGTGTTTTGGAATATTAGTGTGCCCTTGCATCATTGAAACAGCCTTGTTAGTGTGATATGGTAAGATATATCACTGAAGATAGAACTGTCAGACAACTCAGAAAAGCAATAAGGCATGTGATAAGCCCTTGAGAGTCCAGGGGAGTCAGACGTCTGAGCTCTTAGAACAGAGCAGAGATGGACAGATTCGGGGCACATCATGACCTGGAGTCATGTCAACATGTTGCCTCTGAGGAGCTCTCTTCTAGGGTTCGATGTAGGGTAAAGGCCCTTAGAGTTTCTCAGCCCAATCAGCTGCCTTCATTCTGGATTTCTCCCCAGTTTTTCCTTGGTTGTTGAGCCCCATGTATGTGTGATGCACTGAAGTAGAGCAAGTGTGAGTATAATCTCCAGGTACTAGGCAATCCCGCCAGCCTCTGATTCAGCTGGGAAGCTTATGTTCTTCCCCTCTTCTCTTGCATCTTCTCAGAAACACGATAAGCACATGAAAAATGACTTTCTTGATTTCTAGCAAGAAAAAAAGAAAGATTTTCTTTCTTTCTTTTTCTTTCTTTCTTTCTTTTTTTTTTTATTTTGAGACAGAGTCTCACTATGTCGCCCTAGGTAAAGTGCTATGGCATCACAGCTCACAGCAACCTCCAACTCTTGGGTTTAAGCAATTCTCTTGCCTCAGCCTCCCAAAAAGCTGGTACTACAGGCGCCTGCCACAATGCCCAGCTAATTTTTTTTAAAAAAATTCGTCGTCGTTTTGCAGGCCCGGGCTGGGTTCGAACCTGCCAGCCCCGGTATATATGGCTAGTGCCCTAGCCACTGAGCTACAGGCACCAAGCCAGAAAAGACTTTCTTGACTTCTAGTGGACTGACCATCATCTTATTTATCCTGGCAAACTGGACTTGGAGCAGACTTGTAAACATTTGCCTTTGAACTTCAGTATCTATGTGCTTGCCTGTATAATTTAATGAAAAAGGTATTGGTTTGTTGTAGAAACATAGACGACGTAAATGTTTAATTACCAGATAGAGAAATGAACCAATTGGCTCCCAGGTTGGTGAGCAGTGATGTCCCCGCCTTCCGTCTACCATGTTCCCAGGACAGCGAGCCCTTCATGGAGTTGGCTCCGTTTCTTCCCATTGACATTGTCAAGGAATCAGCTTGTTGGTGGCCAGTTTGAAGAATTCTCCAAGGCACTTTGGCCAGTGTCCTTCCACAGTTTCACCTGCTGCTTCTCAATGTTGTTGTAGGTAAAAATAAATGAATAAATAAAACAAATAATCATTACGAAAAACAGAAAACATAGATAAGCAAAAGAAATAAGGAAAAAACACCAAAACTTATGAAAAATCCCACTGTACTTTTTCTTTTTTTTTTTTAATTTGTAACCCACATTATTTTATTCAGTTCTCCAGCAGTCTTGTGAGGTCTTATTTCCATTTTACAAAAAAACATATTCAGAGAAGTTGTGGCAAGATTAAAGTTAAGTCACCTCTGTCAGTGTCCTATTTAGGTGTATAGCTCTGTAAAAGAGAGGGGAAGCATATGATAGTGATGTGCGTGAACCAACCCTGGGCCATGGTTTTTCAGTGCAGGTAAGAGGTCATTGTATAATTTGCAAAACAAAGACACCTATACCCTAATCTGTGAAAAAGACATATGAGGTTATGTGAGTTTAAATATGTATCCACCCTGGGTAGAGTGCCGTAGCATCACAGCTCATGATGTCTGAGCTTAAATTCAACCTCCAACTCCTGGGGCTTCAGTGATTCTCTTGCCTCAGCCTTCCAAATAGCTGGGACCACAGGCGCCCGCCACAACACCCAGCTATTTTTTGGTTATAGTTGTCATTGTTGTTTGGCAGACCCAGGCTGGATTCGAACCTGCCAGCTCTGGTGTATGTGGCTGGTGCCTTAGCCACTCGAGCTATAGGAGCCGAGCCAAAACACTTTAATTCTTGCATGAAAAGGTAGTAGATACATCTAAGACATCATTACAGAAATAATAGTAAATAATATTACTATTATTAGTAATAATAGTAAATTGGATACTATTAATAGTAAATGATAGTAAATGAATACTATTAATACTATGAATAGGAAATAATAGTATTAACAGATAAATAGGTTTTACTTTTAAAACTGTGATGAGATTGCTCAAAGTACTTCCTAAACGTCTAATTAACACAGCACTCTGTGATAGTAAAGATATCAAAGATTGTTTGGTTCTTAAATGCATCTTTATTTTTTCCCCCTTTTTAACATTTTGAAATATTATAGGGGCACAAATGTTTTCACTTACATGTATGGATTTTGTTATGCTCGAGTCAGGGTTGTAAATGTGGCCATCACCCAGATAGAGTTCATTGTACCTGTCAGGTAGGTTTTCTCCCATGCTCTCCTCGCCGCTTCCCATGCATTACTCTACTGTTTTATTTCCTTCATGCATATGTGTGCTAATTGGTTAGTTCCAGTTTAACAGCCGATACAAGAGGTGTTTGTTTTTCTATTGTTCAGATACTTCACTGTAATCTCTAGTTCCATCCACATTGTTTTGTTTTTTTCTTTTTGAGACAGAGTCTAACTATGTCACCCTCAGTAGAGTGCTGTGGCGTCACAGCTCACAGCAACCTCAAACTCTTGGGCTCAAGCCATTCTCTTATCTCAGCCTCCCAAGTAGCTGGGACTACAGGCTTCTGCCACAAGGCCTGCTATTTTTTGTTGTAGTTGTCATTGTTATTTAGCTGGCCCAGGAAGGGTGGAATCCACCAGCCTCCGCATATGTGGCTGGCACCCTAACCACTGTGCTACAGGCGCTAAGCCTCCATCTACATTGTTGCAAAAGGCATTAATTCCGCGGCTCATCGAGTAGGGCGCCGGCCCCATATACCAAAGGTGGCAGGTTCAAACCCAGCCTTGGCTGAACTGCAAAACAGAAAAATAGCCGGGTGTTGTGGCGGGCGCCTGTAGTCCCAGCTACTCGGGAGGCTGAGGAAAGAGAATCGCCTAAGCCCAGGAGTTGGAGGTTGCTGTGAGCTGTGTGATGCCATGGCACTGTACCAAGGGCAATAAAGTGAGACTCTGTCTCTACAAAAAAAAAAAAAAGGCATTAATTCATCCTTCCTAATGGGTGAGTAGTACTCAATAGTATACATATACCACATTTTGGGTATTTTTTTTTTTTATACATTGTCTCACTCTGTCACCCTCGGTAGAGTGCCATGGCATCACATCTCACAGCAACCTCAAACTCTAGGGCTCAAGCAATTCTCTTGCCTCAGCCTCCCAAGTAGCTGGAACTATAGGCACCTGTTACAACGCCTGGCTATTTTTAGAGACAGGTCTCACTCTGGCTTATCTCAAACTCATGAGCTCAAGCAATCCACCCCCGCCACCAGGTGTGAGCCACTGCACTGGGCCCATACACCACATTTTTGAATTGACAGGCACTTGAGTTGATTCCACATTCCAATTGTGAGTTGTGTTACAATAAACATTCAAGTCCAGGTGTCTTTTTGGTAAAATGACTTCTTTTTCTCTGGATAAATACCTAGCGGTGGGAATGCTGGACTGAACGGTAAGTCTACTTTTAGTTATTTAAGGACTCTCCCTATTGTGTTTCATAACTAATTTTCAGTGTGTAAGTTCCTTTCTCTCTGCACCCACCCCAGCATCTATTGCTTTTGGACTTTTGAATAAAAACCACTGTTGCTAGGGTAAGGTGATATCTCACTGTGATTTTCTTTTGTATTTTCCTGCTAATTAGGGACATTAAGCATTTTTTTCATAAGTTTGTTAGCCATGTGTCTGTCTTCTTTTGAAAAGCTTCTGTTCATGTCTTTTGTCCACTTTTTAATGGGGTTGTTCGTTTTCTTTGCTGATTAGTTTGAGTTCTTTGTGGATTCTTGTTATTAGTCCTTTATCAGATGTGTAGCTTACAAATATTTTCTCCCATTCTATAAGTTGTCTATTTGATTTGTAGTTTATTTCCTTAACCGTGCAGAAGACTTTTAATTCGATCGAGTCCCACTTGTTTAATGTTTGTTGTTTCTGTGATTGCCATTGGGGTCTTCTTTATAAATTCTGTTCTTAAATTCATCTTTAAATTGGTGAACAATTTTTTCCTACAGTTGTTGTAACACCCATTTTGGACAGCCTTTGCTCAGTTCATCTGTTTGCTCACGAGTGTCTTCACACGCCATTCACTTTTGCCTCTGACATTTGCTCCTGCTGCTCATAACACCTGAAGTGTCCCCCCTCCTGTTTTTCTGCCTATTTAAATGTTATTGATCTGCAAAGTTCAGTCCAAATCCTTTCTCCTCCTTCAATAACGCATCCCTCTCTGCCTGCATTTTGTATTTAAAGTTAATATTCTGTGGTTCAAATTTAACTCCCTTTTAATTGACTGGAATATGTCTCCTTGATCCAGATCTTCAGATGGATTGCCATTGCTTGCTCTCAATTCCGAGCTCTTATTTGATCCAGAGGAGTAAGAATGAGGAGCACAGGAGGGCTAAGCTGGGCTGCTCAGGCAAGAGAAGGAATAGAGAGCCGACCTGGAGGTGGACGAGAGACTTAGCTGAGCACTTAGCACTTAGCACAGAGTCAGGAGGGCCTGGGTAGTGGAAGATGCAGAAGTCCTTCAGCGTTGCTAGTCTCTGAGCTACGGCTTTCCCAAGGACTGCAGTTTTCTGTCTCTGACCTCTGGGCTCATCACAGACAGTGGTATGAACTCCTGACCTGAGGTGAAGTTGAAGGTGAAGTTGAAGCGCTCTTCTACCGTGGATAGGGCAATGGCTATGACCCTTCTACAGTAGGGGAAGCAGAGTGCCTGGGGACAGGAAAGATGATGCAGCCCTGTTCCGCCTACAGCTGCAAGATCCAACAGGACCCTGGCCGTACCTCTTTGGTCTCATGGAACCAGCAGTTAACTGGGGACATATTGCTCACTTACTCACAAGCACTGCATGCGCTCTGCTGTCCATTGTGGTATTTCATCACCCCTATTTCACAGCCTAGTAAACTGAAGTGCAGAGAGGAACTTGCCCAAGGGCACAGGGCCAGTAAGTGAAGAAGCCCAGATTCAATCTCAGGAGGACAGACTCCAGACAAACCACTGGGTACAAGTACTGTACCCAACCCCAGTACTGAGCATTAGCGTCATTATGAGAATTGCAGAAGGACCTCAGTGAAAAGTTTACGCTAAACTACCCAGAGACTACACCCTTCTCAAGGGCCCAGGCCAGAGGTCATTTCCCAATACACAGTCCCTACCTCCCCTCATCTAATGCTTCCATCAAACCTTCTCCAAAGCACTTCCCATTTTCTGTGACCCTCCACTGAGTTTTAAATCTTCAGGTTCACTAAGTACTCCACAAATCATGAGGCACCAGCCAAAAATAGTTTCCCTGTGCAGCACCAATGTAGAGAAGCTCGGCGGAATGAGTGAGAAGTGAGGGAAAGACGTTCACCAGGCTGGAAGCAAGACCCCAAGGCTGAGTACATGTGGTTGATGAGTGAAAATGTCCTAACCATCAAAAAGGGAACCTTCTCCTTTTGAGAATCACCACTCACTTGCTTCTCTAGCAGAATATTCCCCTGTCTGAGTTATTTTGTCAAGAGCAGCTCCTGGAGCAGCTAGAGGGGTGGTGGTAGGTAAGGGAGTCTACCCAGATTCTGACCCCCCACATACATACCTGCAGATCTGTGGAATGTATAATTTAATGCAAGGGGAGGGATACTTTTTGTGAAAATGTGATTGATTTCATTTTTGTTTTCCCTTTACTGGGACATCGCCCCTCTACACCAGGGATATTGTTGTCTCACATGACCAGGATTTTAATAACAGGAAAACAAAGAAGACAATCAGTGTTCATCATTAGATTTCCCCAGTAGAATTTCTGAGTTCACAATGTTCCTGAAAGCCAAGATCTAAGAGAGAGGAAAAGGTTTTCTAAATTGCAGGAGCCAATCTGAAAACCTTTTGTATGCACCTAGAGGTCAATGTCATTAAAGAATAAACCATTCATGGTGGTACCTGTAGCTCAGTGGTTAGGGCGCTGGCCACATGCACTGGCCCAGGCCAGCTAAAAACAACAATGACAACCTCAACAAAAAAATAGCCGGGGGTTGTGGTGGACCTCTGTAGTTCCAGCTGCTTGAGAGGCTGAGGCAAGAGAATCGCTTAAGCCCAAGAGTTTGAGGTTGTTTTGAGCTGTGATGCACGGCACTCTACCCAGGACGACTGCTTGAGACTCTGTCTCAAAAAAAAAAAAAAAAGATGTTTACTTCAGCTGTATTAATAGTAGGTAACAATGTCTGAGTATTTCATAGTAGGAGTTGAAAACTGACAATGTTATAGCAGTATTATGCAGCCATTAAAACTGGTGTTTCTGAACAGCTTCTAATAACGTTGAAAAATAGCTATGTTGTGATCTTAGGGAGCAGGGTTACAATTGAACACTTATATGATTTCAGCGACATTAAAATATGTCTAGAAATAAACAACCAAAGGGAATAAAAACTTCCATTGTCTCAAATTGCCTGAGAGCCCTGGGGCCCATGGCTGTGGATGGCAAACTGGGAGGACAGTGGCTGCTGACGCCCAGCACCGTTGAGGGAGCTGGACCCTCTGTCATCAATGCCTCCTTTCCTGTGAATTCGGATCAGAGAATCCCGTGATTTAGAGGCAGCAGCCCTGGCCTCACTATCGGGTGACTGGCCTTCCCTTCTTGGAAGATGAAATGATTCTCATCCACGCTGGATGTGACGCAACCTGACAGCTCTGCAGAGTTGCTGTGAGGCTCACTCTGGGGCTGGGGACTCAGAATCTGAGGCCTGAGGGTGGCACCAAGTGGGAGGGGCAGAGCGGAAGGAAGTTCTCCTGATGTTCTGTTTAGTCATTTTGATTGTGGGAAACACTCTCGCAGCTGAATCAGCAGGAATCAAGGCTCTGGGCCAGAAAAACAAGGCTTTCTGGCCAGAGGACTGCTCATGACATAGCCCTCCCCACGCCCCACAAATATGTGCACGTACATACGCATGAACACACAAACTTACACACTCATGCACTTACACACATATACACATGCACACACACCTATTGCACATTTACACGGCAACTCAATCACACACGTGCACGCACATATGCACACAGCACTTGCATGTACACATAGACTTCTGTACATGTACACAAATGCACGTATGATACACATGCAGACACAGGTACACTCATGACACACATTCACACACGTGCACACGCAGTATAATAGGCATACTTAGCAGAGCAGTATAAAGGGTCCTCAGTGGTGGTCAGATGGCCTGACACTTAGTCTGAACCGTCCATGACTGAACTGCGGGATCACTTCTACATCTTTTAACATCTTTGCTTCCCACCCCCAAAGAGGGGGTGGAACCAAGCCATCTTCAAGATCTTAGTTGTGAAATTCTGTGACTTCGGTGGGAAAGGTGGTCTCATCTACCCACAGCTCACTTGAGCTTCTTCTCTGTACCCAGACGAGGATTTCATGGGCTAGAGGCACAGTCCAGGGTGCCTGCCAGGCCACCCTTACCTGCCCCCTGCCCCTGAGAGTAATGGTGTCAGGAACAGCCCAGGACCAGCCCAGGATCCCCGAGGACCTCTCCCCAACCTCCGCCATGCCCACACAGGTCTTTACTCCTTTCTGATAGAGAATTTGTTCCTGGATGGTGCAGTGGCTCAAGTCTGTAATCTCAGAATTCTGGGAGGCCACGGCCAGAGGATTGTTGGAGCTTAAGCGTTTGAGACCAGGCTGATAAAGAGCAAGACCCCGTCTCTACCAAAAAACACTAGCTGGGCATCGTGGTGGGCACCTGAGGTGCCAGCTACCTGGCAGGCTGAGGCAGGATGATCACTTCAGGACTCTGAGGTTGTTGTGACCTAGGCTGATGCCACAGCACTCTAGCCTGGGCAACAAAGAAACAAACAAACAAACAAACAACAACAACAACAAAGGATTTGTTCCTGGAAGAGATTAGCAGCTCTGTCCTGGGGCATTTCCTGGGCTTCCTTTCTACCCAGAGGAGATGGAAGGGGACTAACTGCTCCTTAAAAGCTTCCTTTCGGGGGCACCCTTGGTCCACTCTCTCTGGCCAGAGTGTATAGCTGGGGCAGACAAACCGTCCTTCTCCTTGGCCCACATCTGGAAGCTCTGGAGTTTGGCACCTCCAGCCTCTCATCAGCATGTGACTTTTGATTTCAATGATAACATCTGACCTCACCCTCAGGAAAGCCCAGTGATGATCTCTGGAAATAGCCCCGAGAGCAACTTCCTCAGGCAGCTGTGGAGCTAAGACCTGGGGCCTGGTTGGTGAGCCAGGGCACAGCCGCACCCGGCTCTGTGTCCCTGTCGCCATCACGGGGCTGGCACCATCGTAGGTGCTCAACAACCCTCTGGGGAATAATGAAACGGAGCTCGACACTCAAGCCTCCTAAACAGCCTTCTAAACAGCGTGGGCTGAGTAAGTCCTAAAAATCCAAAGTCCTACAAAGACTGTGGCACCATCCCATGCATGAATTCAAATTAGAAAAAAAAAAAAATTTAACTGTAAATAGAGAAGAGAAGCCAAAGAAAACTCTCACTTCTTCCCCCATGACCACTTTAAAGGGTTTGTTTGTTTGTTTCTTTAAATCCCAAGTCCCAAATTCTTTTCAAAGGCAAGCTATCACTTTTTTAATCCTCCCATTGTGGTGGGCTCAGCTTTGCTGGGCTGCTCTAAATACAGTGAGTAGCCTTGGCCATTACTCTGCCAGCTTTATTGTTACCTGGACATTTTTAGAGGCCAGCTTTATCTTTTACCCCCTATATAAAAATTATAAAAAATACATAACATAAAACTTACCATTTTAACCATTGGAACTGCCCGGGTCAGTGGCATTGAACACATTCACACTGCTGTGCAACCATGACTAATTCATCTCCGGAACGCTTTTATCTTACAGAACTGAAACCATCTTTTTACCCTTAATGAAAGCCTTCCACTTCTAGGCTCAGATGTCCTGACTGCCCTCTGGCTTGTACAGCCTGGCTGGCGTCCGGCAGGCCTTTACGCAGGAATAGCCAGCCTGGCCCTGTTCTTTGGAGTGGCTTTTCGGGATCTGTAAGACTGGTGTGGACTGTGGGCATTGATAGGCCAAATGTAGTCTCCTGATTTCTGTGAGTCCTGCAGTTGTCATTGTGAACCCCTTTTTCCAGAAAAGATCACCACAATTCCCCCCCACAGATCTGATTCTGTCCAGAATGGGTGAGAATCCAGATTTTGAGTCCACTGGAAGTCCCACAAGTGCCCTCAAGACTACACCATAGAGGCTTTGGGTCCTTGGGATGCTTTTATTCATACTGGAGACCTCAGACACCCCAGGGTGACCAAAGATGGGACTTGAACCCAGGGGCAGCTATACCACAGCCCAAGGGTGATGAGAAACATGTGGCCTGAAGACGTTTCAGCAATTCTAAGAGAAAGTGTCCATGACTGGCTTTTCTTGCAGGCTCCCAAGACCTTGCATCTTTTGTGGCTCATGGTGGCCACAGGAGCTACTGTCCGGTTTCTTCCCTCCTTCAGGGGGCAGAGCCGGCTACACAAGTGGGGCTTTGCCAGTTTTAGCCTGACCAGTTTCTAGAACAGAAGACCCCAGACTGCCCCATGCAATGTCCCCATGGCATTTTCCAGGAGGGGGCAATGAGTTCAGTGATCCTTAAGCTCTTGACCTTTGAGTTGTAATGGTTCCTGAGTATGACTGCAACATCTTCGGAGCCCAGGGGCCCCATCACTATATGATCAGGTGCATGAACAAACACTCTTGAGACGCTTTGCATTTCTCAGCCTAGCACCCTCCCGCCATCCCCTTCTTCCGTTACCAGAACCTCCTTCTTGGAGAGAACTGCTACCCCCCAACATCCACTCAGGG